>JAFFST010044881.1:18915-31825 GCA_022414735.1 Noturus placidus | reverse complement strand
ATCTGTAGCAGCCATTTCTGGGCTTTCCTGTCCGAAAGCACAGGCAGCAATCCGGACAAGACTGCTTGTTTTTCCACATGTAAGGATTTGGTGAATTACATCCCAAGGACATGACAGGGATACTGAGCTGCTGCAAATGTATTCTCTGGCTGGAGACCTCAGAAATCAGTATAATTTCTTTATGGAAATGTTGGAGATACAAGCAGCTGTGAACATAATATGAAAAAAAAAAAAAAATTACCTAGGTTAACGTAATATGTAAGGGGGAAAAAAAAAACAAGACATGGCATATGGTTATAGGAAAATAATCACTGACAGGGTGGTGTGATAGAGCCTTAAGCAAAGTGGAGATACTACTTTGAATTTGAGTATTTTCGAATTCTATTACATCATAGCAAATTGCCAGCAATTACAATTTTAATTTATTAAAGGATGACATGCCATACTTTACAATTAACATAATGAAATGTTCATATTTCCTGTTATTACTTACATTCTTGCAGTTGTTCCCTCACCAACTTTTCTTTTTCTCTCTATTGAACTGAACATCCATCCATCCATCTTCTGTACTGCTTATCTCACAGTCGTGGGGAGCCTGGAGCCTATCCCACGGGACTCAGGACAGAAGGCAGGGGGCACCTTGGAAATTTGGAAATGCCAATCATCATACAACATATGTCTTTGGACTGGGGAGGAAACCACAATTCCCAGAGGAAACCTCGAACACAGGGAGAACATGCAAACTCTGCACACTGGGTGGAGATGTAAATCGAACCACCAACCCTGGAGGTGTGCGGCAAATGTGGTAATAACTAAGCCATGGTGTTACTTGGAACTGGGACTTCTGACCAATCAGAATCAAGAATTTGAATGGAGCTGTGACATAAATACATATGGCACAGAAATACAGTATAGTAATTAAACTGTAACAAATGTACAAAGCAAAAAGTAAGTAAAACTGTTGTAATAAGTAGTCCACAGGTAAGCTGAGACACTCTGCATTGTTCCAAGTATGTATTTGAGTGCATTTTAAAACAAACTTCTGTCACATTTCCTTTTAGAATGCATTGATGTCTGTGCAGTCTGATTTTTAAAATACAAAAGACATAAAATAATGAAAAATGTATCTACTTGTATTTGGCTTGACCTCTGTTTACAACTTCATAAATGCATCCCAGCAGGCTGAGGATTGGACTGTCAACACTTAGTGGTGAAAAAGCAAGTGGTGAAAAGGCAGAGATATATTTCATATTCCAATAAAACTACAGACGTCTAAGGCATGTGTGGCTGGTTATACTCAAGACTACTGTCTCCACAAGCTCAATAAGTACATAGAGCCAAGCTTACTCATGTCCACGAAATGCTGTTAATTAATTTGTAAGTGACAAAATCATAAAACAGACTATGGTCTGTAGGACCAGAATGACACACAGTTAAATTTAATATGACCTAAGGTGTATTTAATGCATAACTTGTTTTTGCACTATTTTCAGCTGTACTTGAGTGCTGTAGGGATTAGGACAATGCATTTTCAAAAATAAGACATGAAGACTGCCTGGTGCTCTCTAATAATGCAACTCTGCACAGTGAGGTACAAAGCACTGACTAACTTTCCATTTCATTCAATGACACCATCATTAGTGTGATCTGAAAGATGCTATCAGGAGAGTAGTCATTTAATGACTATAGATTTAATGGCACTTCAGCAGGAGTCCACAAGAAAGGCAGCTTAGAAAATGCATAACAACCTTTCTTTTCAAAATTAGCGAAGGTGCTTTAATCACCCTCAAAGACAACCAAAGTTTTGTAAAAAAAAAAAAAAAAAAAAAAAAGCAGCGTGCCATCAGTTTGAGATTTTAGATTTCTATTTCTAACATGCTGCATGGTTTTTAAATTGTTCTGAAGAATAGTCTGCCAGCAGAGTAGTGTTTGTTTGTGGCAAAGTGAGGATTTGTAATACAAGTGGCTGGCTTCAGTGCCATTTTACTGCCTTTAGTTTATTGCTTACAGTCTGTATAATGAATTGAAGCTCAGTGATGTCATAGCTCCTGAAATAGTTTATGAGCTACAAAAGGCTGCAGTTGATTTATGAGCCTTGCGTACAACTGCTATAATGCACCACGGACCTTCTTTATTAAATGCATTTTAGATTCACTGGAATTGATTTATTTAATGTTGCGGTCTTGCCATGGCTGCATATTTTACTGACCATGATTCTGCTAGGCCAGAACTGCTATAAAGCATCCATCACCCTCGTCTGCTCTCTTTCCATACAAGCTTTATTCAACTGTTATTCACCTGTAAACAGTATTTATTTACTCAGGCAAAAAGTATTTGGAAATAATAAAGTAAAACTGTAACATTTCAAATGGCATATAACATGATATAACATGGGGGGTTGGAGTCTTTCATCACTATTGGAATAAATCAGAGTCAGAAAGAAGGGCAATTTCATTTACTTGTGTACTTTGCCTCTAATTCTAAAATGTCACCAGTAAGATGGAAATATTGTAGTCTTCTGACTAATAAGTCCATTCCACAGAGCTGTCCTCATTCCCCATTGATTTTTTAAATTACAATAAATGCCTTCCTCATCCACAGAAAGCCTCATGCGTCACCATATTTGACAGGAAGAACAGCACCACTTGACATAATTAGTTCAAATCAATCTGGCTATCAATTAATCATAGGTTTTCATGTTTGCTTGGTAATGTACAAGACGTCATGTTTCTTGGGTGATCTGGAATTTCCATTACTACACTGAAAGGGTCATTTTCGACATGTGTTTTTCCATGAAAGAATCACAGGATACTATTTCAATAAAGAAGTTGTCAAGCAGGATGCATGCATAGGTTTGGACACAAATACACATATCTATTTCCACAAGGAACCCAGACCTGAGAACATGGCTGGATAAGAATTACAGAAAATAAATGAGACAATAATAATATAAGGTATTTATATGCTTGATAATGTCAGAAGAACACGTATCAGTACTCAGGAAGGTGGAGCACAAGGCCGTGCACTGATGAGGACGTGACTTTGACACATCCTCATCAGTAATAATTGGATTAGTTAACTACCAAAGTTATTTTCAGTGGACTCTCCCCATTTGTTGTGTAATTTAACCCAAACCTAGTTTTAACATTGTCTAGATATAAGGCACATAGAAACCTTTTGTTAATAGAGGGGTTAATAACAGTTAATATAGAGTACACTTCATGTAACTGCGATGCACCTTAAATACTTAGTTGCACAGCAACCATATGACCATGAACACTGTCTTCTCTAATGAAAATAAGTTAAATCAATAACAACTCAGTAATCAGCTTCATGTTTGAAACTTGATTAAATCATGGGTCACCTGGCTAATTACTGCAACTATATTATGGCTAAATTGAGCACCCCATGCTATGCTTTTTCTCAGCATGAGGAAAGGTAGCAATCTCCTTTCTCTTCTGGTCCTATGCTGCCAAAAGTCTCGTATTCCCTTCTATCTTACTGGAATACCAGACTATAACCTTACACAAGTGTTAAACTATGTTCCATATAAATCAACAACTGTGAGAGAAGAGGATGAGTAAAAACTCAAAATAAGCAGCACTTCAGCACATTTGCCTTCATTCTAACAAACAGAGCTAAAGATAGATTTTGCCATAACCAAAATATGGCAGCTGCAGCGTTTGTCACCGAGTATGTGGTTTCCCTAATCAGTGGTGTGTAGCTCCTGTGGAGGATTGCCAGGTCTAAGCTCCCTGGAAAAGCACTCACTTTCCTGGCCTGTCTACATTCTCCTGACACAATGAACCAAAGTCCTGGTTTATCTTTCTGTGTCCATGTATTTGTGAATACATGAGGCATTGTGCACAAGCAGTCATATAGGATTTGGTCTTCATGCTTGCATGAAGTGTGATCATTTCCACTAGGGGGCAGAGAATGAAAAAACAATAGGTTACTGTCCGTAACCCTGGTTCTCTGAAACATCGAGTTGAGAGATCCACCTATGGGAAGGGCATCTGTACCTGAACTCTGCTGAAGCATCAAATTGCACCAAGATTGGTTAGGGTGGGGGCTATTAAGCAAAGGGGAGGGAAAGCGTAGAGGAGCACATTTGACCACAGATGGGCCAGTGCATCAAAGCAGAGAGGTGTGTCCGTGTCCCCAAGCGAGAAGAACATACGAGAATGGGTGTTTTCATGCAAGGCAAAGAGATCCATGGCAGCCTGTGCCATGACGTAAAAACCCTCATTCCTGCAGTGGAGCAGGGCTGCTGAGCACGAGTGCTTCACTGTGATGGAGAGGCCGAGGTCGCATAGAGGGCTGAGGTGAAGGGATAAAAACCCATTTCATGAATGCTCTCATTCTCAAAAGGTCCAGAGGCAAAACCTGAATGGCTGATGCCATAAGGTCCTGTAGTCTGAGATATGTGCGATAATGCACCCTCATCCCTTCCCTGAACCGTGAGAGGCAATTCATTAGGCAGCAAATGCGTTCTCTTGTTAGACAGTGGTGGCTTAGTGGTTAAGGCTCTGATAGGAAGTTTGGGGGTTCAAGCCAGGACTGCCAAGTCCTGTTGGGACCTTGAGCAAGGCCCTTACCCCTATCTGATCCAGGGGCGCTGTATCATGGCTTACCCTGTGCTCTGACCCCAGCTTCCTGACAGGCTGGGGTATGTGAAGAAAAAAAAATCACTGTGTGAAACTGTATAGGGTGGCTGTGGCTCAGTCGGTAGAGGGGGCTGTCCACTAATCGTGGGGTTGGCGGTTTCGAATCCTGGCCTGGTGATCCCATGCCGAAGTGTCCTTGGGCAAGACACTGAACCCTAAGTTGCCCCCGATGGCAAGCTAGCACCTTGCATGGCAGCTCTGCTACCATTGGTGTGTGAGTGTGCTCTCATTTGTAAGTCGCTTTGGATAAAATGCGATGTGCTATACAAGTTAGGCTCAGAAGACCTGTGTCATGTATCTCCCCGGAAGCAGTGCGCATGTGAACTGCATTTGTTCGTCTTCGTAGCGAACTTGACTGACAGTTCCAAACACGTGGACTTTTGTTTACATTTGTTGTCATATCTCCTCCCTGGTTTTCTCATGTGTTTTAGCTGTCACGTGTCCCAAGTTCTCGCAGCTGTCAGTAATCTAACACAATGATACAGCGTGTATTTATACCACGCAACTGCGAGCACTCGGGGTGGAATATTGACTTTGTATCTGTCTACGAGTGTATTTAGATAACTTTCATAATCTTGTCCAGGTTCATGTCACATTCATGTTAAGTCTCGGGTTTTGTTTCGTCTATGTTAGTGGTGTTTAAAACTGGTTCCTCCGCTACCAGTTTGCATCGTAGAGTAGATTTCCTGTATCCTGTTTTTGTTTATCGACCCACTCTGCTTGTGACCTTGACCTCGCCTTCTGGCTAGCCCTGTTTAGCACTGTCTGCATGATCGCCTGACCTTCGCTTGTTTATGGATTACCTCTGTTGGGATTACGTTTTGGATTAAGCTGCCTGCCTCTAATATAAATAAAGAACTGTTCACACTGCGATTGCGTCCAACCTCCTTCTCCTACGTCGCGGAGACGTGACAGAATATTCCGCCCACCATGGACACAGCAGGTGGACACGAGAAAGTTCGAGGAGTAGCAGGGCATTACCGTCTCGGCAAACGCACGGATTATTGGCCTCGTTTCTCATCCGTGCAGTTTCTACAGAGATACGACGTCGAGCTCCCGCCAGAGACAGCGGGACTGAGGAGCTACCCGCTGGAGTTTCTGATGAGCTGCCAGGTATACTTCTGCAGCTTGGCATACCCCAAACCCTCGAAAGAACAATGGATCGGGTTCATGGTGTCCAGATTTTGCAGGCCAGCCCGTGACTGGGCAGAGCAGTTGGTGGATGCTGGGTCCTCCGCACTCCATGACGTCACACAGTTTTCAGAGCTTTTCATGACTGAGTTTTCGCAGCAAGGGCAGCTGCGTGGATTAGACCTGCTGGGGTGGAGAATCAATGGACAGCCCCAGCCTGACCCGCCTTTTGATCGCTATTATGAGGAGCTAGACATGGAAGCCGCAATACCCGAGCCCGAGAGCCCCGTTTCCCACGTGCCCACGTCTGCGAGCCCAAATGCCCACGTGCCCACGTCTGTGAGCCCAGATTCCCACGTGCCCACGTCTGCGAGCCCAGATTCCCACGTGCCCACGTCTGTGAGCCCAGTTGCCCACGTCTGTGAGCCCAGTTGCCCACGTGCCCACGTCTGCGAGCCCAGTTGCCCATGTGCCCACGTCTGCGAGCCCAGTTGCCCACGTGCCCAGGTCTGCGAGCCCAGATTCCCATGTGCCCACGTCTGCGAGCCCAGTTGCCAACGTGCCCACGTCTGCGAGCCCAGATTCCCACGTGCCCACGTCTGCAAGCCCAGATTCCCACGTGCCCACGTCTGCAAGCCCAAGTTCCCATGTGCCCACGAGCCAAGTCAGGTCCATGCCCACGAGCCAAGTCAGGTCCATGCCCACAAGCCAAGTCAAGTCCATGCCCACAAACCAAGTCAAGTCCACACCCACGACCCAAGTCAAGTTCATGAGCCATGAGCCCCATGTCAAGTCCCACGCCTTGGAGCCCGGCCGGGAGGAGACGGCGGGCCAAGAAATTTCTTTGGGGGGGCACAGATGCCCATGCAGCGGCAGCCGGAGGCCAACATGGCAGCCTCCGGCACTACAGAGACCGAGGGGGAGGTCTCAGCCCCTCAGGAAATAGACAAACCATCTTGCACCGCAGCATATGCCGCCCTGTTCCCCTCCTCGGCAGAAGCAGCGTCCTGCACCACATAGACGGCGGAGCTACTGAGGGAGGTAAGCCCATTTACCTCTGCGCCTCTGTTAACCTCTGCACCTCTGTGTCCAGGCAGTACGGTGATCCAGCCTGAGGCAGACATGGCAGCCTCCGGCAATACAGAGACCGAGGGGCAGGCGGTGTCCTGCGTTCCTGAGCCTCTGTGGGAGGCGTCCTGCATTCCCGAGCCTCTATGGGAGGCGTCCTGTGTTCTCGAGCCTCTGTGGGAGGTGTCCTGTGACCCTGAGCCTCTGTGGGAGGCGTCCTGCGTTCCTGAGCCTCTGTGGGAGGCGTCCTGCATTCCCGAGCCTCTGTGGGAGGCGTCCTGCGTTCCCGAGCCACGGCAGGTGGCGTCCTGCGTTCCTGAGCCACGACAGGAAGCGTCCTGCGTTCCTGAGCCACGGCAGGCGGCACCTCGACTTTCAGCACCATTGAGGGTGTTCTGACAACCTGCTGCCCGGCGAGGACTGCCTCGGGTCTTGCGGCAGCGAGAAGACATTCTGCCAAGGGGCCCGGGACCACCTAAAGGGGGGAGTTTCATAACACTCCGGGAGGAGCGCTTTTTGGGGGGGTTCTGTCATGTATCTCCCCGGAAGCAGTGCGCTTGTGCACTGCATTTGCTCATCTTCGTAGCAGACTTGACTGACAGTTCCAAACACGTGGACTTTTGTTTACATTTGTTGTCATGTCTCCTCCCTGGTTTTCTCATGTGTTTTAGCTGTCACGTGTCCCAAGTGCTTGCAGCTGTCAGTAATCTAACACAATGATACAGCATGTATTTATACCACGCAACTGCGAGCACTCGGGCGGAATATTGTCTTTGTATCTGTCTACGAGTGTATTTAGATAACTTTCATATTCTTGTCCAGGTTCATGTCACATTCATGTTAAATCTCGGATTTTGTTTCGTCTATGTTAGTGGTGTTTAAAACTGGTTCCTCCGCTACCAGTTTGCATGGTAGAGTAGATTTCCCGTATCCTGCTATTGTGAATCGACCCACTCTTCTTGTGACCTCGACCTCGTCTTCTGCCTAGCCCTGTTTAGCACTGTCTGAATGATCGCCTGACCTTCGCTTGTTTATGGATTACCTCTGTTAGGATTACGTTTTGGATTAAGCTGCCTGCCTCTAATATAAATAAATAACTGTTCACACTGTGATTGCGTCCAGCCTCCTTCTCCTACGTCGCGGAGACGTGACAACCTGTCATTCTTAGCGGGGCTAAATCCACCTCCACACAAAGACAAAACACTCTCGGACTCAATGAGAAACTGAAAGGAAGAACTGTGAATTCATAATGTATGCCTTGGTAGACAAAACAAAGGAATTTCCTTTGCAGAGGACAAATGCTTATGTGAAAAAAAGCATATTTCAGATTGACTGACATGAACCATTCCTGATGAAATAAGCGAGAAAGAGTGCTGTGTGAGCATTCTGAAAGCGTATTTCCTCAAATGTTATTCAACACTCTGAGATCCAGAATAAGACGAAGTGAGCCGTCCTTTTATTGGATCCAAGAAATAATGGGATTAAATCCCCTGATTAGATAGATGCAGCGGAACCAATCAAATCACCCCCTTCTCGAGGAGAGAGGAGATTTTGTCTTTCAAAATGTTATCGGAGCTCTCCTCTGTGTGAGAAGTGATAACACATCTGCAATGCAGGGGTTTCGTTGCAAACTGAAGTCTGTATCCGCTGGTTACAATTTGAATCACCCACTTGGGGGCCAAAACACATTACCAAGCTGTTATGTGACTCACAATGGTTGTCACCTGACTCAGAGTATTGCTCAGAACTGCGCATGTGCCCGGTTTACCCATTTGTGATACAATGGCACCATCTAATAGATCGGGGGTGACACTTGGGGCTGCCAGGGAATCCCATCTCCTGGAAACGAATTGATCTTATTCGTTTATTTTTTTTTAATTATTATGGTGAAGCCACTAAGAACACTGGATGGGTGGGAAGTGACTCCATGAACAGAAAGCCTCCTTCACGTGGACTGATGGATTAGGAGGGCTGCAGAGTACTGGCCACCCAACAAACTGGATTCAACCCAATGTTGTGCATCAGGCCCACTGCTTCCATTTGGGGTCAGAAGGAGTGGGGCTGGGGGTTTCTTGGTCGCAGCTGTGGTGAAGGACCTCCTTCCCCAAGGCTTGGCAGAGGGAGGATGACCCTGATGAGCTGATGGCTTGTTAAGAGGTTTCGGTCTGCTGCCCTTCTGGAAATGGCGTCCGCAGGGGGATTAGGTGGCCACACAGGGGGGACCTGGTGCAGCACAGATTTCCTCAGCAGACACAGCTTGAGAGCCTCATCCTCCATTTTTTAGTCGTCACAGCATTGTTGCATCAAAGCGACAGTGATACTCCTGCAATGTGCTGCTTCTCGCCATTGGGGAGACCTGATAGGTTAAGCCAGAGTGCACACTCACCAACCACTGAGAGGGCTGGACTGAGGTAAGGCCTCAGGAGCATTAGCCTGGGGCAGTAAAGAAGACAGTATGGCCTCGTCATCCTTCAAACCCTCTAGCAGTTCTGCATTGTCCTTGTCTCAGGAGCTGGGCTTCTCATTAATGAAGGAGGGTTCACCTGGAAAGATGCCCTTGAGGAGAGAAGGGTCACTTTGGTCTGCCCAGCTCGGAGAGGCCATGCCTCAGAAGGTCCCTGGGATCACGTCATCATTGCTGTTTCCCCAATCAGAGTCAGACTGACCAAAATCCACACTCTGGGTCGCAGACACTGAGTCTTCAGCACTGGAGCTTTTTGGGAAGATCTAGGCAGTGGCTGCAGAGAGATCACCTAGCTGTAAAGAGATCACCGAACACAGCCGGGCAGGTACACGACCTTATTGTCCCTGATGGGAGCCAAAGATAGTTTAGTGTGCACCATGGCGGTAAAGCACAGAGCTCAGTCGGGTCTGTAAGGCGGTGCACGGCCGTAGGACATGAGAAAAAAAGGCTTAAGAGGAGGCGGGCAGCCTAACAATCAGAGGTTGATCCAAGGGATATGTTCTCCTGCTGACAAAAGTGCAAGTCAGTGAACCAGCGAGCTATGCATACAAAACAAAATAGAGGTTGCAAATGTCAACTGACGAAGAGGTGCATGCACAGGTCCTTTATGCTCTCAGGTAAAGGGCTTCCCCTTACCTGGCAGTGGACACATGCTCCTGTGTCATAGCCAGACTTGCTGCAATTGAATGCTTCTGCAGTGGTCAGTTACCTTTCCATAGATGGATCTCGAACACAAGATGATGAAAGAGAACTAAGCAACAGTCTTGTCGACATGGTGGTAAATTGAGTGGTGTTGCCACCTCAGTGCTCCAGGGTCCCTGGTTCAAAGCTGATCACAGGTAACTGTCAATGTAGAATTTCACTCTGGATACACCAAGACCCTTATCTGGATAAAGCTGTTACTGTGATGAATTAAAGCCTTGTGTTTCACTACAGAATAAATGGAGAAGAAGCAGTCACCCCTTTTACTCAAGGGGTTGACTGGGACCAGAAAGTGGCTCTAGACTCTTTGGCCCAGAGAGGACCACTACTTCCAGCCCATAACACGCCACATCATAGCACAACGGCTCATTGATGTTTAGACCAATTTTTAACACCACTTACTAGCATAAAAAATATAACAATACAGAAACATAAATGCTATTTAAATATATTTATTTGAAATAGCACTGAACAGATATCCAGTCATTTGCAAACATAAACAGAAGAACAGTGTGACAAATAGTATAAAACTATCAAGGCAGCATGTTAGCTAGTTAAGGGGCATCATCAGGGTGCATTGTATGACAATTGTCATGACAAGTTTTAGATACTGAACTCAAGTTTTAAAGTTTTTTTAAAAAATAAAGTAACTTAATGTAATTCAATGTCTTGACTTGGAAAATTTTTGAGTTGAAACAAAGGTTATTTTCAAGTTGAGTTTACTCACAATTTTAAGGCAGCAGGTGAACTTTCGTTTCTAAGTTTAGCCACCTGAAATAATTTACAATGCTGTTCCATAGAATAAACTCACTTCTATGGATATTAAGGGGTTTAAAATTTTGAAATGATCCAGGCAGCAACATCAGTTTGTCTCCAGTAAAAATATGAAAATGTACATTTTACCATTATAGCGTTCTAGTTTGCCTATCCAAGCTCTAGCACAGCCTATACTTTTAGGTCATCATTAAAACCTATTTAAGGCTCATAAAGATATAGGAAATACCCTACAACATGTGGGTTTCTTTGCCCCCCTGATATTTATGTCATAGATTTACTTTTTTTTTCGTTGTTGACTATTGGTCCAGTTGTGTGCTCTGCTATTGTGTTATTATTCCACAGCAAACCATTTGGCGGCCACACTACATTGTCCATGTGTAATCCATGTGATGGAATTCTCCCTATCCACAGCACGCTCAAGCCTGCCACTGACTCTACTGTCATCAGTCGCCAGCACTAACTGGTTGACACAGGCTAGCACTCAAATGCTACTGCTCCCATAAATTAGGTTTTAAGTCAAGCATGGAGTCAAAGCCTGCATTTAAATGACTCGGGTTCTGCAGAATTTAACAAGGTGTGTCATAAATGAAAGCCTTTTTCTGTCACACTTTTTAAAAGGGGCTCAAAGAAAATCACAGTCGCTCCAGACAATGCAAAGTCAAAAGAACAATATGTTGCACTTTGCATATTTTGTTCCTATATAATAGATCTATTCCATGTGAACCAATTCCATCAAAATGCACAGTGACAGATTTGCAGGTCTTGACTGAGGTCAAATGGACAGTAAAGTGAAACCTTCAAAAAAGACTTTGCTGAAAAATGTGAGGGTGAATTTTATAAAAGTGTATTGATGACCATGTTCTGGATCTTTTCAAGATCATGAAATCAGTCTATGCTGTCCCATGGCCAGATCCAGCTGTTGCATTTTACTTGTCAGTGTGTTTGTGGTCTCCAGGCAACACAGGCTGCCACCATCTTCATCTATTTGCTATTCAGCTGGCTCAACAAAGCATGGCTGTGGGTGATTCTGAAGGCATAACAACATGATTACATTTGCACCATGCACCACTCAGTCTAAGCAATCATGTTTCTGTATCCACAAGATCAATATGATAACAGCTTTACAAAACAATTGTATGCATATAAGCAGTGGATACAAACAAGTAAAAACTTGTTTGTATTCTTTTGCATGTGTCAGCATCTCCCGGTAACTAATCTTATACTAATCTGAAAATAAAATAATAAAGATGAAACCTTTATTTACTCTATAACTCAGAAATGTTATAAAGTAACACATTTTTATTCACAAGAAGAGGAAATTGTGTTGTATTTAACATTTATTTAATAAATAAACAAAGAAATAAATTATATATATATATATATATATATATATATATATATATATATATATATATATATATATCTCCTTCACATTACACATACATAAACATGTAACCATTTACATGTAACATAAACATAAACCATTTATTTGGAATCTGCATTCAAAATGAATTTATTCAGACTGAAGAAAATTGCATGTGAACACAGGTAAAGTCCAGTTTTGTTGTATTGGATTTTGCCCTTGACTGAGTAGAAGTCTGAAGTGTTAATACTTGTTGTATTTACTTTCCACTTAGTAAAATGGAAAAAACAAACAGACAAACATAAAAAAATAAAATAAATAAAAAAAAAACATTAGCATCTGAAACTTATACAGTTAGTTTGAGGCACAAATAAAGGTAGTGTCAGAATGTAGAATCTGAATTCTTTCTTTTGCATCTATGAATGATGGTAGTGGTTTTGGAAATCTGACAGATTGTATGTATCTGTTTATAGTTACAATAGCTTCCTTGGTTCCAACTTGACCTTGGTTCTATTTTTATACTTAAAGGAGACTTACCCGGATTGAATAACTGTGCACAGATGTACATATATACAGTGGTGTGAAAAAGTGCTTGCCCCCTTCCTCATTTCCTGTTCCTTTGCATGTTTGTCACACTTAAGTGTTTCGGAACATCAAACCAATTTAAACAATAGTCAAGGACAACACAAGTAAACACAAAATGCAATTTGTAAATGAAGGTGTTTATTATTAAAGGTG
>JAFFST010044879.1:179694-189886 GCA_022414735.1 Noturus placidus | reverse complement strand
CGGAAAGAGTTTGTTGCACTGAAAGTAAAGGGGCTGAATAATTTTGCTCGCCCAATTTTTCAGTTTTTTATTTGTTGAAAAAGTTTGAAATATCCAATAAATTTCGTTCCACTTCATGATTGTGTCCCACCTGTTGTTGATTCTTCACAAAAAATTACAGTTTTATATCTTTATGTTTGAGGCATGAAACGTGGCAAAAGGTTGAACAGTTCAAGGGGGCCGAATACTTTCGCAAGGCATTGTATACAAAATATTCCTTATATATACACCATATATACCAAAGTCACAGAAATGTAATCAGAAATACTAGACGGACGATCTAACCCAAAACACAATCACATGACTTCATTAGCGACAAGAATCCTTGAATCCATTTCCAAACACAAATAACCAGCCAGCATTTTGTTTGTTTGTGTGTTTTTTTTAATATCATAACCTTGTTGAATTTTCAATTCACATTAGTCATAAGATACTGATTAATTTTCTATAACAGCAGCTCGGACCGTAATTCCAGCTGTAACTCAAATAATAGGTTGGCATTAATGTGGTCTCTCATACCTTACCGTTTCTATAGTAACAACCCATTAACAGGGACATGAATGGTGGCGCAGCACATAATCCAAGCCTAATAATAAATGGATTTTAAAAACCTATACATGTAGATATACTACAGATTTATATTAGGAGACATTTATTTCATATTTATGGTCTCCAGTGCTTTGTCGCATTCAGTAAGTAATCTGCCACAAGAGAGTCCATGTTCCCTGTAACATGAAAAACTACTTTTTTTTAATCTTATTATTTTCTGTTTTGTGGACGTTCGACAACATTAAATGCGATCGTACATCACAACATGATGTTCGCTAATAAAGTAAAAATGGTAACACTTTGGGACATGCTGTGACTGGAAACAGTGCAAGAAAGGCACACAGCAGCAGTGTTTCAAAAAGCAGGTGAGCTTCTTCTTACCTTCAGAGTGTCTCTGTTAGCCTCGGGCAGAAGCAGGATGAGGAGGTGCAGAGCCTGCAGCTGTTGTTTGTGTGATGTGATATCTGATACACCCGAGACAAAGCTGTTAATCTCACCATACTTAATGATATGGAAAGCTACATTATCTGCTTGCCATCAATAAGGGCGAGTTACATTTTGTGGTTACAAAAATATTTGCAGAGAAGTAAATCATGCATAATAAATTCTTCATAGCAACTAGTCACACACTTTAATTTGCGTCAGCTGAACTGTGAATGGAAGGCTGATTTTTTTTTTTGTGGTTTTGCTGTGAAGGCGCGTTGGACAGAAGGTGTGTTTTGCAGATGCTTACTTTGTGCGGCGGTGAAGGCGGGCAAGTGCTGCTGTGTGAGCAGGGGATACGGCAGCTCTCTGATGAACATCTTCAGCAGACCAGCTGCATCATTTTGTCTCACCTGCTCCCAGTCAAAACAGTCGTCGTAAAACTTCGTCTCCAACTCCTGACGCAAGTGCTGTGGATTCGCAGCAAAAAAAAAAAATTATTAAAAAAAGTTAGCTAATAGCATTTTTAATTCTTTTTCGATTTTATTATTTGATATCAGTCAGAATCGTGCATCGAAACCTCTTAAACATCCTCCCCAAATATTAAACTCAAACTCAACCCTGAAACACAATGTGTCTATATTGAAATATTTCGGGGCATTTCTTGTGCTTTAACAATGGAGCCAAGCTCAGTGTATTATTAACGAATCACCCAATGCAGAAGCATTTTTAAGCAAACACTGGGCTCAAATTTCATTCACATTTATGGCGTTTGGCAGACGCCGTTATCCACAGCAACTTACATATATCTCATTTATACAATTGAGCAGTTGAGTGTCCACCAACAGTGGACACTTGGTAGCGCTGGGATTTTAAACATGTGACCTCATCAGCAGTCCAGCATCTTAACTACTGAGCTACCACTGTCATTTCAAAAATGCGATTCTGCTATACTATGCAGTCGCGCCGAATTACGGCACAAACCCTGTGGTGTTGACGGTGGTATTAGCATGAAAGGAACCTGTTCTGTTTGAGCAGAGTGTACGGAGAAGGAGGTGAGGGAGCTAAAGGACTAACGCATTGCTCTTTACATAGAAGATGAAGCAAGAGCTAAATCTCACAGGCACCACCACCAGCAGGTATGTACAAAACTAATGCACAATCCTCATGAATCAAAGTGAAAATAGATCAATACCCTCAATTAAAATAGTTCCAACTTAAAGTGTATTCCCATTCCATTCCACACATAAATAGTCATGTATACTCAGCTCCATGCATATCTGAGCCCGAAGCATTTGTGCTGTACGTGCGTTAGCGGTACTAAAGTAAAACAGCTGGTCTGGATGGTGCCATGCAAAGTACATTCTTTCTAAAAGCTCAGAGCAGAAAAAACAGAATCAGGATGATCTGGGGCCTCTCCATCTCCATACTAGGAACGGCACAGCGGTTTCTGATTAAACAGAGTTATAATTCAATGCTGTCCGCATTTCAATTTCTGTAAACTATCCCTTAAAACAAATAAAAGCATCTGAACTTACACTTCTGTTATTGTTAATTAGTTTTTCTTTGACCTATACGTTGAAGTACTGTTTACCGTGACGTTTTCCGCTTCACTTCAGACTACCTGATATACTCCACTGGAGAATGTACTGTGCAGAGGCTGACTCTACAAACAAACCCCGCTTGTAGATAATGAACTGGATTAGACCAGCTGAATGAGACGCAAAAGCTTCACGGCCTCTTAAGAGATTCCTATCAACAAGCCAACCCTGTACAGGCGCTGCAAACGTTCATTAGTTCTGAGCACTTACACATGGAAAGATCAACATGGGCACAAAAAAAATGTGCATGGAGCAAGGCGTGAAACTGAATCGCAGTGGTAAAGAGACAGAAGGAGCGGCTAAATAAGCCTTTAAAATGCTAAGCATGATTGTGTGTGTGTGTCACTATATGCTTCTTTTTTTTTTTCTTTCCATTTTCCGTTCACGGTACATTATACGTGTGGGTTAAAATCTGAGGTAGCATAGTGATGGAAATGCGGTACAGCTAGGATTTAGCTGATGTTAAATGACATCAAAGCCATTTTCTGGACAAATTCACCATGCTATGATGTTTTTGTTTGGTTTTGTTTTGGTGGCGTGAACAGTAATAAAGCTGAATCACTCACTCAGTGGTTGCATTACTGATTCATTTCTAAAGTACGAAAAGGGATTAAGGTGTTTTACCTTTACTCTAGAGGCGGAGCCAGGCACCCTGAGTATTCCTTCCGTCTGCAGGCCTGTCTGCTCCAACTTCGATAACAGCTGCAAACATACACACAGATACACAGAACAGTCATGCTCGTGATGGCCTCTGAGAGCTCAATATGGCCATTTGTTCACTCTATAAACTAAATGTAAGGACATCTGCTTATTCCAGCGGGTTTTTGGTTAGCCTGTGTTTCTCTCTAAGACTCTCTGGTACACCCCTCACATTGTTTAGAGATAATGCAGTGCACCGTGTGAGCGTTTTCAGCATTCCGCTCCTTTTAAGAACAGATAGAAGCTGCTTTATCTCTCACTGATAAGCCAATCAGACGGCAAGACTCTTGCTCAAATAGTGAAACCTAAACTAAAAACACAAACGGATAAGCTTTCTCCTCCTCTCGCGTATCCTCAGTGCACAGTTTTATTCAGTGCTGAATAGAAAGTCACCCTGTAGTGCTGGATATCAGACGTAGTAATTAGTGTAAATACAGCTGCTTGAGATTATACGAGGGGAAAAAAAACCTTTGCTGTGAAGGTTATACATGCCTTGTGATGTGCTAAAACTCTTCTCTCGTTATTTAACCATCTAATTTGTTTAATCCTGCACCAAACACTGTTGATCACATGGACGACCACATGACATCATGCTTTTCCCATGTTCTTTCACGTCTACACGTACAACTGTTTTAATATTACTTAAACTTAAAGTTTCATCATTGTAATGGAATGTTCTAGTTAATTCCTCTGTAAACCTGGATCTGGTTGCTCTCGAGACATGAGGACTGTACGGAACATTACATTCTCAGCATGTGGTGGACTATCGAACTCCTTCCCTCCCACACGCTATCTAAAAACAGACACAAAGCAAAATTCTCTGCTGCACACAGTCTGATTTCTTAATGCAGATTAAAGCTAGTCTTTAGGCAAATTATACTGCCAAGAGGATCCTCCTCGGTAACTAAACTCCCTTAGGGATTTGGTTTATTCTTCGGAATGCAGTCTAATACTGTGCTGCCCAAAAAAGGTAGTTGAGTCCCAGCATACCTCACAACAGTGTTGTGATTAGTGTGGTAAATTATCATCCATTTCCAAAACGTTGTCTTATACTGGACCGGTATATGAATGAACTGGGCTCAGTATCTATTTCCAATCTAGAAATCTACAACTATGTGTACCCTTGTTGAGCATCCTTGTCCATTTTCCTTTGCATCACTTAAGCATAAAAACAGATGGACTTGTATGTCCATCTTGATTTTGATTATTTTGACACAAAATTAGCCAATGCCATATCTGGGGCCTAATGACCCAGTATACTGACGGGGACACTAAACTGCAAGAACAGCACTGTCTTTCGGATGAGACGTTAAACTCTAGACGTCCTGACTCTCTGTGGTCACTAAAAATACCAATGGAGATTATTAGGGGGTCACGACAGATAAGAACCAATGAGGGAAGTTCCTTCTCCCTCGTGGAGGAGGAATTTATAATAATATAATAATAATCTCCATCTCTGAATTTGCTAAATCTCTCTCTCCTCTCCACTAACAGCTGGTGTGTGGTGGGCGTTCTGGCGCACTATGGCTGCAGTCGCATCATCCAGGTGGATGCTACACACTAGTGGTGGTTGAGGAGACCCCCCCCCCAATTCAATGTAAAGCACTTTGTGTGTTTGAGTATTATTATTATTATTATTTTTATTATTATTATTATTATTAAATCAAAGACTTGGGTTGCTCCATTTGTAGTTTCAGCCCATATGTCCCCGTTCAGCGCACTTGACACCCAGCACAACTTGAGTTGTTACCAAGTTAAGCTGTACCACACTGTGCAGGGAGTTAAATGCCCTAACTTCAACTACTCGGGTACATGGTTAGCTAACCGGTCCATACTGATTTATGCAGATTTTTCTGCCTTTATTTGAGTGGAAAACAATTTGAATTGGCGAAATTGCAATTGAACAAAATTGTTCCTCACGGTTTTTCGCCTTGATGTTCGTTGGTAAACGAGACCTTTTAGCTCTACTCATATTTGATGCACAATTATCAAGGAGGGTTTTGACTGAATGCAAAAATCTGCCGAAAATCTGCAGTGGTTTTGAAAAACTGCAAGCTCCTGCAAATATTGCAGTTGCCTTGTTTTTCATTCATTTCTGCGATCACAAAATTGCAAAATTACAGTAGCAGGATACTATAAACAGTTTTCACCACCAAGCACAGAAAACTGACATCATAGCTACAACAGCTCTTTTACAGACGTTTGGGTTTTCTACATCTACGACTTAACAGACCACGATCCGTTAATCCACTACTGTAGTATGGTGAAACATTTTCAAATATCTTACTGAATTTCCAGCATCGCTGCATAACTGAAATTACTCACTTTAGCAAATTACTCACTTTACTTTTCAGAAGAGAATAAGAAGTACTTCAACAGAGCTGATAAAATATACTGTGGTCCTAATAAACCCTCCACTGAACTGCTGATTCCACTTAAAATAGCAGAAAACCTAACAAAACTGTGTTTCACCAATATTTATCTCATAGACAACCCCCATCCGAGCCTTAAAGCATTTAAGACAGGGATGTGCAATCTAATCCGCAAAAGGGCCGGTGTGGGTGCAGGTTTTCATTCCAGTCAAGCAGGAGCCACACTTGATTCCACCTGTTTAAATAGCTGATCTTGACCTTTCAGTAGATTCAGGTGTGGCTTCTACTTGGTTGGAATGAAAACTGGCATTTTGTAGATAAGATTGGCCACCCCTGATCCTACTGGCTCTTCACATCTGGGTGAGTAATGGAGCCCACGGTGTTTCCTAAGGAGAAGAAAAAAAACTCTATGCCATTATACGGAGGGTAAGTTAATATCAGCTAAATTTTGCTAATTTTGCTTATCTAGGTGCCAAGTATTGCGAACGTTAGCAAAATAACTCCTAGCATAGCTAGCTAACAGAGATACAAAGCAGCATGTCAGGGAAGATTTGCTTGATATGTTATGTATTCACATGTATTAGGGCAGTTAGATTACTAGAATAAATGAAAATGAATCCACTTAATGAAGCACAGACACAACAACACAGATGCAGTCAGTTCCCTATTTGGTCCTCAAAGTGGCAGTGATGATGCTGTATGAGGTCACATGAAATCTGTGACTCTGTAGTCCTTTACTACAATATGGTCTCATAACTTCCAGGCAAAAACAGACACGAACAAACGGATCAGCTGCCCTATACTCAAGAGGAAACTGCAGAAACAAGGCTGAGACCTGATAGTATTTTTTGGAAAACACTTGCTAAGAATGAGAAAGGCCATGCAAATAAGGATAATAAGAGATATCAAGCTGTGGCTGGAGCTCAAGAGGAGGGAGGGAAGCGCTGATTAATGACTTTCCAGAACGTCCAATGCAATGAATCACTGTGTGGAAGTTTCCACTTTGGGACGAACCAAGAGAAGCAATGCTGTGGTTCAAAGCCCTGCTCCACAGCCCAGCAAAAACAAGACCGACTCCAAGAGATAAGCTACGCACCTTCTTGAAAACAAGAGGAACTTTAGAGCCAGGAAATTTCTTTTGGTCATTTTCCAACAACGTAGTCAGGGGAACTCCAAATATGCCCGTTTCTGCAAACAGAAGAAGGCAGTGATCACACCAACCAAAACATATCTCTGGAATAAGTGATGAGATATTAAACGTTCAAAATGTACTCACCCCGCACCTTGCTACGAACTACCCGGTTCCTCTTCAGCTCGATGCCCAGGGCATCATAAAACGTGGTTAGCTCTATCAGACTGATATAACCGATCTTCTTGATGTCTTCCGAGGACAGGTCTTGCACTCTAGTCAGTCCCTGCTTCGTCTTCACGATCTGAAATGTCTGAGTAAGACGTGACGAATAAGACAGAAAGACATCGAGAAAAACAAAACTACAATCTACATTTAGTACAGTATGTATGCGGTATATTTTCATCTCAAAATAAGATATATACGAGAGGCAATGTTCATTTCGAATATATTTCTTCAGGTGAAACTTGAAGCGTAAACTGTGCTAGAGGAATGTTTTTGTAGACAGAGCATTATAGTAGTTACCGCTTTTACCATCCTTTCTTTCCACTCTTAGTGCGATCAATAAAAATGAAAAAGCAATACAAAAGCAATGATGACAAATGGTGAGGAAGAGGTTCTGTGGCCCACCGAAGCTTTGTGTGTGTGTGTGTGTGTTTATAGAGATTTGCGGAAAAGAAAAGCTGAAGGCAAACACTTACTGGTAAATCCTTGTCTCCTTTCCAGATCCTTTGGCAGTCAAGGCGGTCACGGCCTTTCCGATGAGCTGTCACTCCTTCGGAGTACGGCACTTCAAACGACAAGATATGCGTCTCCAAATGACTCTCCGACATACTGCTCTCCACAGGCGTAAACGCTGGGCATGACTTGCGTACTACAGTAGACACACGCATACAGTCGGGATAGCATACTAAGCATGAGCAAAAGTCTCATTATAGGCTGGTACAGTATTTTTCTAGCATTAAAAGCCACAGACTAACCTTTGGGAGGTGTCCAGTGGGGCAGTTTTGGTTTAATTGTCCCATTCGGGGACACGGTGGGTGTTGGTTCAGCAGACTAGAAGAACAATGGAATTTAATCATGATTAATGTAAATAAACCCATCCTTCATTAAAATAAATAAATAAATAAATTTAAGACATTCTAAATGATTAAGAAAATCAAACATGTGATGCAAGTTTCACAAGTAATCCAGCTTATAAACCCAATAGTTAACATTTTAATATTTATCGGTACAGTACAGAGTCAACCTTGTTTAACACAGTTGACTTTGTGTGTATAGGACTCGTGTTTTATTGACATGGTCGGTTGGGTCCAGGGGATCAAAGTATAGCCAGGAGTGATATTAAAAAAAAATAATAATAATAAAAATACAGTTACATGGTGGAAATCACAGCTCACCATTATTAGAGTTATTATATTATTTAAGTAGCCATTTAAATTAAAATGGTTTAATCCAATAACTCAAAAACAAAATCACCTGTAAATAATATCAACTTGAATCTAATGTGTTCAGTTGGGTCAGGAATCGAAAGATCTATGGCTCTAATAGATATTTATAATATTTCGTCTATTACACAGTTAAATGTGTATGAAATGTACATGAATTTATTTTACAGTTAAAAGGAGCCCAGTTTGAACCCCTGGTGTTTCTGGAACAACAACGCAGCATCACATCATAACAAATGATGATTCATATTCCTAACCAGACTTCCTGGTGTGGTTCATCCCTCACTTTGCCTCCATTCCACCAGAAAGGTCCTTAAAGACCCATCATCCTCTTCTGTAATCTAGATCACGTTACATGATCAAAGTTTAGTACATTAGCCCACTGTGCCAAGCTCTACTCACGACTGTACTCTTACCAGAGACACAGAGTGAGTCTCAGTTGCTAGTCCAGCTGGCTATGAGTCACTGCCCTACATTCTCTGCCAGCATGCCGACTCCCTCGCTCAATCAAGCGCCATTTGTTGACCAGATGTCCACTGAAGACATTCTTCCTACACCCTAGTTTTTGCTACATGATATTGATATGGTCGATCTTTCAAAGACTAATTCAGTGCATGCACTAACATGTTCCATGTTTTCCGTTGAATACTTTTCTTCTGCAACACTCATTCTGGTCAGCCCCTGGCTGGACTGACCACTTAGTCATCCCCTTGACATGCTCTTAGTCACAGAGTCACACTCGGGTGGTCTTGAGAGCTGCCTTTATTTTGCTGTTTACTACTGAATTCCCACGCATAAATAACTCTCGATTCATTTCTATTTTTATAGAGCTGGAAACAATAGACATTGTCATTCAGATGCTGTACAATAATCCAAATGTAGCCAGCCAGAGGCGACGGTAGCAGGAAAAAAAACAACAACTCCTTGACACAATGACACGAGGAAACCTTTTGAGAATCCAGATTCATAATGGAACTCATCTTCTCGGAGACACCGGATTGAGAATCATCACAACCTCTCAGAAATAACTGTTCCTTGTATTTTTCCCCTCATTGTTGGGGTAGTAATGTGGGTGTATGGTTTGTACCCTAGTATGTGTCATTTACCTAGGAACGTGAACATGGTGTACCTTTAACTCAATAGTAGTCCTTAAGGTCCAATTATGTACCATTTATGTGATTTTTAAACGTTTCCAGTTATCATACACATACTTAAGATACAAAACATGTACCCATGATAGTACCAATGGTACCACCGCAGTAACAAGGAAAAGTACAGTATGGTACCTTCTGACAGATACATTTGTAGAAGAGAAAAGGCAAACCGTACGTGTTGGAAGAATGTTTATTATGAACATGTAATGTCCTGGGATGGACACAAGACAGTTTTCATAATTACAGCAAACGTGCTTAGAAGTTAGAGCTCTACAGTATCCAGGTGAGATTATCCACCACCTTACTGTTAGGTTTTTTCTGTTGACAGCTTCGTGCGAGTTATGCTAAATCTAAAACTAAGCCCATATTTATTTAAACTGCAACGTGAGCAGTTTAAAGTCCTCCAAACTATTTGCTTAGGTCACTGGAAATGAACACAGCATTACTGATGGCTAATTTAAAGGCAGTCTGAGTTGTTCACATTCTAGCCCTTCCACATTCCAGCCTCAATCAGTAAAACAGATATGTTTCGAGATGAGGAGAGAGCAGCTGACACGGCAAATGTATGGCATGCTAAGGAGCATCTTGCCTTTTCTGTCCTTACACTACGCACAGCTGTCACTCTTATCACCAGTAGGTTTCTAAATGAGACTGGCACCTGAAAGTCCCCACAGTGACTGTAGACAACACGAGATGTAACGGCGAGTGGCAGCTTTATCTGCTGCGTACGTAACTCATCATCTCATTTACAGCTTAGAGAAAGGGGGGGGGGGGGGGT
>JAFFST010044879.1:161293-172833 GCA_022414735.1 Noturus placidus | reverse complement strand
TGTGACAAACATGCAAAGGAACAGGAAATTAGGAAGGGGGCAAACACTTTTTCACACCACTGTGTGTGTGTGTGTATATGTACATACATACATACATTACATACATACATACATACATACATACATACATACATACATACATACATACATATACACACACACACATACATACATACATATATATACACACATACATACATACACACATACATACATACATACACAAACACATATATATGAATAATAATTTTCCATAACAAAACTTTGTCCTGCTCAAGCTCCTCAGTGATTGACCATTAACAAAACACCCCCTAGCAGAAAAGTGGGAGTGTATATAAGTAACGTGGGTGGGTGTGTATCCTATATTCAGAGCATGCAACCAAAATCTTGGCACAAGTGCTTTCAATCTGAACACTTACTGGTAGGTGTTACTCATCTCAGTACACTAAAGGGATAACATTACATGAGGAATCACCATTGGATTGAGAGTTGCAGGTTTTAAACAATCATAATGCTTAAAGTATGATTACAAAAACTGAAAAGCAACCAAAGTGCTATCCAATACAGCTTTTATAATAATAATAATGACAAAAGAACTAAAATATTGTATTTAAAGTTCTGCACAGCAACTACTACAATTCAGGTCTGAGTACTGAGTGCACTAGATGAACATGCCAAACAGAACATAAGACTGACTTCCTGACTTATAAAGAATTTGACTTGGCACAAACCCTGACAAAGCCAGAAAAACTGAAAGACAACCACTTCAGCAAATGACTAATATGAAAATAAACAGACTACTGCTAGCTGCTTCTGATCATCCAACCTGTATACTATAGCAACTGATATTTTTAGCTAAAAAGAATCAATACTCAAAAACACTTGAAAACAGACTCCAACTAATGTCCGAGCGGAAAAAGCAGATTACCTTTCAGTGTCTCATCCAGCCGTGGAGGTCAGGGAAGGGCATTAGAGTGGAGTAGGCTGCTCTGATCCGAGACGTAGATCATAAAAACAAAGCCACTTAAATCACAAAGTCGGAGAAAAAGAGAGCAAAAAGAGAGAGAGGAAGAGAAACAGATACGATGAGGCTCAACTGACCCGATCTCAGGATTTCCTCTTGTGACAGCAGGAACCCTGTGTGTAACCTAAACTCATCTCCCCTCCCACATACCTCTCTCCATCTATCCATCCCACTCCATGGGAGGCGAACAACTTTCCAGCACACACCATTTCTTCCTTCCCTGCCCCCTCTGTCTTTCTCCCCCACTTTGGTCCACCCCTCCCTCTCGCTGTATTCCATCCTGTCCTGTTCTCGCTCTCTTGCTCTCTCTCTCTCTCTCTCTGCTAGACGCCACTCCCTGCTTTAATCTTTACAGTACCACCACTTCCCTTCAGAAGGAAAGAGTTAAATGTCTGTCGCCTTCACTGTTTATGCCAAGCGCCCTCTTAAACCCTTTCCAGTGAGACTAGAAAGTGAGGAGACTTTAGATGTGAGGAGGTGTCCTGTGAACTGGAGCAGGGAAATGGATATAATTTTGGAAAACCAATCCCATATGTGAGTACTCACCAAAACCATTCATATCACCGCTCACTTTCATTTCAAAACAAACCATTTATAGAAATACCTGACAAACAAATGTAGAACAATGTTCCACTTAAAAGTACTAAATGTACAACGCAAAAGAACTACAACTGATTGCACACAGTTTAAATCAAAATTATTCGATCCTCCCCCTTTCAAATCAGATTTATTGTCCAAATGTACAAACTTTCAGCTGTTTGCAGTGAACAAATCAAACAAAAGCAATTGAAATACTTCAACACAACGATTGCTTCAAGTAGTTTCCCCAAATTCAACTAAAAATGCAACTTATAATGACTTCTCCAGTCTCAAAATTATTCAACTGCTTCATGGCAAGAATTTTTAATACTTAATAGAGCATCCTTCTGTGAGGCTGATTAAACCAGAGAACAAAGCTGAAGATCCCTCAAAAATCATGACCCAACTCCTCCAGGAATGTAAACACAGGTCCTGCGCCTCCAAGGCCACCGTCCAAAAGCAACATGTACGCAAAACTTTTCATGCAAGTCAAAGAAAGGAGGTTTCAAACACTCCGCTTTGACGGGAAAAACAATTTCCAAGTGCTTCATCAATGTCCATATGGCCTCTCTGGCCATTTATTTAATCGACTAAAACATTTTCCATCTTCCATATTGATTAAAATGGGCATCCACTTCAGTGCTGATAAAATCAAAACACACTACCCAACTGCTGACCGTCGCATGTCTCTGCAAAATGGTCAAATGTCGACTCATTATACAAAAAGCTTCTCGACTATTTGCAGGAGCATGAATGAAATCAGGAGTTCACGATGATTTCATCAGAAAGGTATGTCAACCACTCTGACTAGACTTCAGCTAAAATAAGAAACACATGTTTCATAAGGATGCCTTAAAGAACATAAACAAGACTGCTCCAGATTCCACCCCGTGTGCAATGGAGGGCATCAACAGTCAGCCTTAACGATGACCAAAACACACATTTACATATGATTTTATTATGCAGGCAGTAAATACTCATAATAGTATAACTGCATTTACAACATTTAGAGGGATTGTGATTTAAGAGGAGTGTATAATCTTAACCATTTATTAAAAACTTTATTCTCAAACTCGTTTGAGCATTACAAAACAGTCATAGAAAACTGGTCTTGACTATTTCCAAGCACTTTTAGACCGGTTTTATCCTCTAAACGCTTATTCGGCCAATAGAAAATAAAGTTTTATTTGTTTATATGTGCATCACCTATTGAACAACACTACTGGTTAGACTCAGATATTAAGAAATAACAGATCGCCAAAGAGAAATCAACTTTAAATCCACAATCCAAAACAAGAGAGAGTCCACAATATTTGCCAATGCAAATCATTAAACAGCCAAAGTACCTCACACGGCTTCTGCAAAGGGAGACATGTGGCATTTATAGCACTAGGATGGGGAAAGCTCTAATGACAGGCCACGGTGAATAAAAATAGCTACCATGCCTGTTATCCTATAAACTGGCCTTTGCTCATTAGGGCTGGAGCATTATGCAGACACTGTGAGAGCACAAAGGGTTGCTAAAAAATGATTTAAAAGACAGGGTGCCGAACAATACCGATCAATACAGCACTGGGCCTAAGGATTATTAATATCTCTGACGTCGTTATGAAGAATTTCGCATACAGTAATTAGACAGTAATGACTACACAAGTTGTTTCGGCTTTAAGGCTTCAGTGTTCAGCCTGAATCCTTGTGGCTGACATGAGCAATAGTAGTCAGTTGGTGACTAATGGGTTTTTAACCTCAGTAAGCTTTAAACTTTGATCCTATGAGCTGAAGTCAAAGCCACCATAAACAGGTCTTTGTTAACCAGCTTGTCACTATGAAAGGCTTTATTGTCAACTCCATTTCATTTATGAGATATGTACATGTTGGGGCGGCTGTGGCTCAGTCGGTAGAGCAGGTTGTCCACTAATCCACTAACCGTGGGGTTGGCGGTTCGAATCCCGGCCCGGGTGATCTCATGCCGAAGTGTCCTTGGGCAAGACACTGAAC
Source organism: Noturus placidus (assembly GCA_022414735.1). Lineage (NCBI taxonomy): Eukaryota > Metazoa > Chordata > Actinopteri > Siluriformes > Ictaluridae > Noturus > Noturus placidus. Next base: position 169,232 of record JAFFST010044879.1, on the reverse strand, counting down.
CCTAAGTTGCCCCCGATGGCAAGCTAGCACCTTGCATGGAAGCTCTGCTACCATTGGTGTGTGAATGTGATCTCATTAGTAAGTCGCTTGTAAATGTAAAAATGATATTTCTGTAAAGCTGCTTTGAGACAATGTACCATTGTAAAAAGCGCTATACAAATTGATAAATTATTATTATAATTATTATTATTTATACCTTTAAAAAAAAAAAAAAAAAAAAAAAAAAAAGCATCCTTCATTTGTCTTTTATAAGACAGATAACCAATGCCTACTGGACTTTATCTTTATGGTCATGAATTCCTTCAATGTTACTTAATGTCAATGTTAAAAGGACTTTCATGGTATCTGAAATAACCCATGCAAGACACTCCACATGTAAGTGTCAACTTACATTTGCTATGGTCAGTTCTTTACTAACATTATAGAGAGGAACTATACTGTTTCTGGTACTTCCGGTTTTGGTTATGGACATATAAAAAGACTTTAATATGCAAATGTACCACTTACACCACATAGTGCTTGAGAATTTCCCATGAAGGTATGGTGACATTTGGTTGCAAGTGGGGTATGTTTAAATATACATTTCAGAACATTTGTGTCTTCCAAATTGCTTTGGTTCTTCACAATGTCCACTGAGATGGTCCATTTAAAAAATAACCTTTTACCCACTAGGACTGAGCAATACAACGATATACCATTAATGTCATCATAGATTGCATCACAATACACTTTTCTGAGATTATCGGTCCTTAGAGTAATCTCTGGAATTACTGTGACTCTTGCTAAAAAAAGGTTATAAAAAAAATAAAGCCTTATATGGTGTCTTATAATGTGAATAAGCGTGATCTCACACTGAAAATACGACCAAAATGTAACCTTTAATTGCAGTACATGAATTCTAAGAAAATTAAAAAAACGCTTAGCAAAAATATTTTTCTACACAAATGCATGTCACAATTATTTCGACCCGCATTTCTTTCTTTGTGCCAACAACACAACACTGAGACTCATCCTATAATAATAGATGTGATTAGAGAATACAGAGCAAGGGATCTGAGAAACTCCTCTATACAGAATCCCTCTAGATCCTCCAGGATCTTCTGCTCTTTCGCTCACCTCACAGGTATGTAAGGGGTTTATGTCAGGGGTTTGATTACATTTACATTTGTGTAAATATTTGATGATATTTTCATGTGACAACACTGAAGAAATGACACTTTGCTACAATGTAAAGTAGTGAGTGTACAGCTTGTGTAACAGTGTAAATTTGCTGTCCGCTCAAAATAACTCAACACACAGACATTAATGTCTAAACCGCTGGCAACAAAAGTGAGTACACCCCTAAGTGAAAATGTCCAAATTGGGCCCAAAGTGTCAATATTTTGTGTGGAGACCATTATTTTCCAGCACTGCCTTAATCCTCTTGGGCATGGAGTTCACCAGAGCTTCACAGGTTGCCACTGGAGTCCTCTTCCACTCCTCCTCCATGACGACATCACGGAGCTGGGGGATGTTAGAGATCTTGTGCTCCTCCACCTTCTGTTTGAGGATGTGTTCCACTGTGTTCCCTTTATTTTTTTGAGCAGTGTATATTTTTATATATATATATATATGTGTGTGTGTGTGTGTGTGTGCGCGCCCCCCCCCCTTCTGGAAGATCCAACCATGACCCAGTTGTAGCTTCTTGGCAGAGACATCAAGACATCTTACTAACTCCAAAATACTACTATCTTCTGCAAATGGTGATCTTCACCCTCTTCACTGTGCACTTGGGCAAAATACACTTGTATCCTCTTCTCAGAACGGTTGATTACAGCTCCCAGGGTTTTAAACTTCTTAATTATTGCCCTAACATTTTCAGCTGTGTTTGGGTTTTTTGCTTTAACACAGTCATTGCCTTTTGTATTCTATTATCTTTCTTATGTTGAATGACTAGGGGAATTCAGCCTCTGTGATTAAACAGATAAAGTTAGATTACTCTCATATCATCAGTGTAAGATTAAGCAAATTAACCCCAAATACCTTTTTTAACCATCTTATCTAGGGGCGCCAATAATTCTGGAGTTGTCAGTGTGTCATACAGACTGTTGCCACTGTTATTCGCAATGACATGGAGCTGATAAGAGATGAACACACTTTTCTTCTTCTTCTTCACTGTATTGTCTTCACACTGTACTGTATAAAACAGTTCATTCTGGTCCACTTTGACTACATTTAAAACAGCACTGGTACTTTTCACTCTTTGAATCCCTCCACTTGTCTGTGTACACCACATTAAATTACAATTCTAGCAATAGTTCCTTACGTCGCCATCGTTACCACAATTACTACAGGCTGTCAGTCAGTTGGCATGACAACATGCAACGCTCTATCCGGCTGCGAATTCTTTGAGAACTATTTCCATTGACCGAGCAAAAATAAACAAAACGTTCGACCATAATGTGTCTGAAAGGTCCGTTACTTGATATTAATGTCTTGTTTAGAAAACTCTTGCACAAAAGCAACATCACATGAGCAAGAGTTCTGTTGCACTAGTTGATGTACTGGCGTAACATCAGCACCGCTGTGATTACCTGCAGTCTTGTGCCTACAGCCGAATCACAACACAACAGCACTCTTGCTTGTGCGATACAAGTTGTTTTCCCAGAATTCAAATAGTTTTGACATACTTTGGGTGCAGCACTACTTCTCTGCAGGCACTTTGTTAGGTAATCTAAATAGCGTGGATTGTATTCTTCATAGCACCATATTGGCCCCGTCTACTGTCTAGATTTCCCTTTTAATCCGTATCTAATGAATGTTAAAAGCCATAAAAGTCTCAGATATTTGCTTCACATTCCTTCCAACCATGATGTTTAATTTAATCAGAACAGTATGTACAGCATCACAACATAAACCGAAAATAATATGGTAACAAAAATGCACAATCTAATTAACAGACAGGACGAGAATTCCTATGTTTATGCCTGTGGTTCATAGCTGCAAAATAAAACTCAACCTTTGTGCCCAATTCTTCATATTCAGCAGAATATTCTTACATTTACATTTATTCATTTAGCAGACGCTTTTATCCAAAGCGACTTACAAGTGCACACTCACACACCAATGGTAGCAGAGCTTCCATGCAAGGTGCTAGCTTGCCATCGGGGGCAACTTAGGGTTCAGTGTCTTGCCCAAGGACACTTCGGCATGGGATCACCCGGGCCGGGATTCGAACCACCAACCCCACGATTAGTAGATTAGTGGACAACCCGCTTTACCGACTGAGCCACAGCCGCCCTTATTCTTCATATTCAGTTCTGCTGTGTATAAATCCAGACATTAATGTAACGCAAGTAAAACTAAAATATGAGCATTTATGCAAACATCCGGAGCGAGTATTTAGTGGATTTTCAATATTTTAATAGAAAGAAGACCAAAACGAAAAGTTTTTAAAAATCACACTGAACAACCTTCAGTCAGAATTCTCATGTGAACGTTAGATCTCAGATTGTGTAACCCTTTACATAAATTAACACAGCACTTACTGGCGCACAATGCAAATAATAAATCCCACGTCAAAATCATAAAAACTTCAAAACGCTGAATAATAGCCCGATGATATTCGCCTTATCAGAAGCAACTCGGTTTTAGCAACATTTAATAAAGTTAATCTGGACTTAGATTAACTTGGATTCAGAACAATTCCTTATCCAAGTCACTCCGTTGTAAAAATAAATAAATAAATAAATAAATAAATAAATAAATGATAAATAAATAACTCGGCAAGCAAAATTCTTCTAGCACTGCACTTCGTGCGAGTTCACGGACACACTTTGGGATACTGGTGATTAATTATGTTTACCTGCGCATAGTACGAGGAGGCTCGTTCTCCGCATGAGCGTGCTGTAAATACCGACCTCCTTTTCTCATAGCTGTACCGAAAGAAGTCTGAGCAAGTTTCAGTCGGGACATTTACTTTCTACCTGCATGCGCTCAGGAATGTGGCAGAACAGCATTATGAAAAGCAGCCATTCTGGAGCTATTTCCTATTGTGTTTACCTCACACCAGATAACAATCGCTGTGTGTAAAACCAGCATGAATGTTTGGCGATTTATTGTACTTGTGGGTGATGGGCTTTTTGCCAAAACCAACACCGCTCACGAGTGAATGTGAAGTTTGTACTGCTTTTCACTTATGGTACAAACCAGTGCCGGTCAGTATTTAGTGGCATCATTTGAAAATTTAAGTTGGAGTGACAATATAATGAAATGAATATGTAGGCTTTTCATTAATGTGTCCTAAACCTAAACGGATTTTGCATAGAGGTAATCAGAAAGCTATAATGTCCTGTCCTCATCAATATACTCCTGTCCTTATCCGCTTTATGAGCCTCCCTGAGTAACACTTATAAAGCACAGTGTCACATCAAAGACGCTGGGTATGTCTCAATCAGCTCCTTAGCTCATGAAACAGTACATCATGAACACGAGTTCGGACACAAGTAAGGACCCTGTCTCACTGCACATTGGGACACTGATGACTCAATTTCCAGTGGCATGACTACGTACTCGCGTTGGAGAAAAAAGTTGCGTCCTCTGGGATTGCTCAACAACATGGAGGACTGAGATTTTTCTGAGATTATACGTCATATAAATTTGTTAGCTTAAAATCACACGTGTTTCTGTCCTAGTATTTCAAGAAGGATCGTAGGGAAGCTAGTGGATTTTTTAAAAAAATCATGAAACATGTCAAAGTCATTAGACTCAAACAAACCGTAAGTATAAAACATTAAATGAAGCTAAAAATCGCTAACGTAAGTAATCATTTCAGAACTACAATAACAAACACGACGTCATTTCCGGAGTATGGGAACGTAGTGCGCGTCGACTCTCCCTGGTTTTTATGGTGCATTGTGGGGGTTTTAGGTTGCGAACGTTCCAGTGCACTGGGAAGATTTTGCAATTGAGACAGCCCTTAAAATGGCCGACTCCCTCATCAGTGCCATGATTACTGAACTAGGGAGTTGATTGAGACAGCCCTTAATATGGCCAACTCCCTAAATGAATAAATGCAGCCTTATTAATGATAATGAGTCCTTATTAGTCACATATACAGTAGAGCACAGTGAACTTGTTTTCTTCGCATACCCCAGCTTGTCAGGAAACTGGGGTCAGGGCGCAGGGTCAGCCATGATACAGCGCCCCTAGAGCAGAGTTAAGGGTCTTGCAGTGGTAGCTTGGCAGCGCTGGGGCTTGATCCCCCAACCTTCCAATCAGTAACCGAAAGCCTTAACCGCTAAGCCACCACTGCCCCCTAAGCCACTAGGCTTAGGCTACATTCACAAATGGTGCAGTGTGAAAAATTCAATAACAAAACAAACACACGGGTCATCCATTAAAAAACACCTGAACCTATGATGTCCTTACATCACATTACATTTACATTTATTCATTTAGCAGACGCTTTTATCCACAGCGACTTACAAATGAGACACACTCACACACCAATGGTAGCAGAGCTTCCATGCAAGGTGCTAGCTTGCCATCGGGGGCAACTTAGGGTTCAGTGTCTTGCCTAAGGACACTTCGGCATGGGATCACCCGGGCCGGGATTCGAACCACCAACCCCATGATTAGTGGATTAGTGGACAACCCGCTCTACCGACTGAGCCACAACCGCCCTTCAATGTAATATCTTATTAATAACGCATTATTTCAAGTTATTATGTAGATTAAATTAATATCCTATTATTTCAACACTATGTCATTATGTTGAGTTAATATTTAGACTCAAGTCATAATTCTGAGTTAATAACACAGGGCATGACTGCCCAACCCTCCCAGCATACATCTGGTACTCTGCATATCTTCGTTCCATCCCGAACACATTTGGCCTGGCTAGTCAAGAGTGTCTGATTGTTAAACTACAAATCCCAGGTGGGTGATCTCCATTAATGAGGTTACGATAGATCATAGCTTTGAAAATATTCGTGCTCGTGACCCAAATGCTCAGACTAATGCCACCTCTAAAAAGTTAAAGTCAACACAATCACAAGCTTGCACGAGAGTCACCCTTTGTATGCTTTTCACATTCTGAGATAAGGGCTTAGTGTTAATGGATGTTTATTTAGAGACAGTAGGTCACTTCTGTACTGTGAACAATCTGGAGAAATCTTTAAGAGAACTTTAATTAATTCTTTAGCGATTAATAGACTAAAGTCACCAACAAAATCACTGATCATAGTCTACACAACACATCTGATATGTTCATGAAGGAAAAGGTTAAAACAAAAAAAAAAAAGAAAAAAAGAAGTTGAATTAATTTAGTCTATATACTCTACTGTATAGGGAAAAAAATAACAATTTGATTCCGCTACTAGATCACCATCAACACAGACAGGAAAAAAAAACAATCAGACAGCTTGAAATTCATCCTAGGATCATTATAGCGCACGCATTATGGTTTGGAAAGGTGGCTAATTTCCGTGTGCTGTGTAATGTAAATATTTTAAGACAAGCCTATGTTTGATTAACCTGTATCAGCAGGTTAGGCTAAAAATACATTAGATTTTTTTTTTTTAATAATACATTCTTATTTTTTTACCTGATGTTGAACTTTCACATTAAGGTGGAAAATGTTCTAATATGAATTAACTTGGGTCCATTTTTTTTACATCACAAAAACCTTTGTAGAAGTTGACTTTATATATCCATTGTAGACTAGTAATAATTTTAGAAGAAGAATCAAGCAAACAAAAAAGCAAGTTAAAAAAAAAAAAAAAAAAAAAAAAAAAAAAAAAAAAAAAAAAAAAAAAGACACGAAAGCAAGAATTAAACAAACAAGCAAGTAATAAGAAAGCAAGCAATCCCAAAATCAAGCAACAAATCAAGAAAGAAAGAAGAAAATCTTTAATGACCCAAGGAACTAAAGCATGTGAGGAATCATGTGACGAATGTAAACAGAATATTTATGAAACCAACATAGAAAAATGCTTCTATAGTGTAGAATTTTTGAAAGAGAACTGTTTTGGCCAAAAATACACTTCACTATTTTGTTTAAGGAAGTTTAAATCTATTCAGGGTTGTAAGTGACAGATACAATCTGTCAGTGATATGATGTAAACCTAAGCTGTTAGTGATGTGGCACAGATGAGAGCACAATATGGTGAGAAAGAGAGAAAATAGGACACAGGAAGAAAAAAATAAAAAAAAAAACAAACACAGTGTACCCTGTCACGACTTGCCACTTTGCACTTACATCATTCCCTGATGAGATACAAAGAGGACAAGACCAATCAGGGTATGGAGATGTGCACTGCATGGTGCACCACAAGGACAGACACTAACACATACATTCAGGCCTTTATTCATGGGCTCCAATAATACAGAGTTTATGTGTGTGTAAGGAGAGATGAGATCTTCACTGAAGTTATCATGCGTCAGTGCAAAAGGATAAGTATTGAACATTCTAAACCCTTTACATAGAAGTGCTAAAAGAACATCTGCTTTATTGATCGCTTCCACGCAGTGCAACTATAATACTTATGTCGTCATTTCATTATCCTAAAAATTGCTTCAAATAATATTACATCAATAAACATGATTTAACCATTATTTCTAGATGATGCAGTAACTATATTTGTTACTTACAGTCGTAGATTAGTGGCTATGCTTTACCTTCTACAACCCCAATTCCAAACAAGTTTAGACGCAGTGTAAAATATAAATAAAAAAAGAATGCAATGATTTGCAAATGACACAAACCCATATGTTATTCACAATAGAACATATATACACACACACACACATATATACACACACACACATATATATATATATATATATACATACATACACACACATACATACATACATATATACATACATACATATATACACACATATACAGTGCCTTGCGAAAGTATTCGGCCCCCTTGAACTGTTCGACCTTTTGCCA
>JAFFST010044879.1:139203-156228 GCA_022414735.1 Noturus placidus | reverse complement strand
AAACGTATCTACTGATTTAAAAAAAAAAACGTTGTGCATTCTTCTTCTACTTCCTGATAAGAAAGTAAACACGGCGACATTCTGAGCACTGCATTAGTGAAGGTGGGAGAGCTGTCTAAATTGACCAGTTTGAATCTTTGTCCACATCAATTCACTCTCGCATTCTCTTATTATATCTATCGATCACTTATATATATCCATCCATCCATCTTCAACCGCTTACTCCTTTTCAGGGTCACGGGGAGCCTGGAACCTATCCCAGGAGACTTGGGGCACAATGTGGGTTCACAATCATAGGGGGCACACACACACACACACACACACAGTTAGACTGATAGTTTTTTTTTTTTTACAGAGCCCCGAATACATATCAGTATGCAAACATACCAAATATTAAAATGTTTTGACTTTACTGACCGCACCTTTAACACCTGCTGGAAGAAAAAAAAAACCCCAATAGGAACCATCACATTCTAATAGTTTCCACTACAAATACCATTACAACCCAGTAGCTAACCATTAAAACCATTACTTAATCCTTAATGGTATCCGTGAGATGCCACCAATAGAAGGCAAATAACCAGTAGAGACCCACAGGGAGCGTTACAATTTCAATTAAAAGCAAGACAATTCCCATTATACCCATTAAACCCATTAAACCCATTACAAATTCTGTGTTGGCTTCTATTGTTTCTTCAGCAGGGACAAGTCCAAATGAAGATTTAATTCATATCCACTGGACTAAAGCCTGGACTGAACCTAAAGCAACAATTAAATCACGTGTACACTAAGGATTTTTTTTTTAAATACGAACGACCTGGAAACAATCAACCATCATCCATTTAAATGTCTTAACTGGGCTGTGTGTGTGTGTGTGTGTGTGTGTGTGTGTGTGTGTGTGTGTGTTGCCTACAATTTGCCATTGTTTGCAAAAGACAGCTCTGACATTGGTGCAAGCATATGCATGTATCTTGTGTGACCTGTGCATGACCTGGATAAATAATGGACATAACAATGCATCTAGTGTAACTGTGCGGTGATTGTTTTACCTGCTTGCAGAAGACTGTGTGGATGTGAACGGCTCATAGCTCTCATCCACCAAATGTATCCTTGAGGCAGTGAATGAATGGTAGGCGGTTAAAACGACGCTTCCCGACTCTTTTAGATCCATGTAGGTTAGTATCCGGCTGAACCGCTCAGTCCACCGCAGAGCCGAGAGACCTGGAACTCACACTTCCATACCGGAGTGAACGCCACCCCGCACTTCTGCACAAAAGTAAATAATGGTGTTTATTACAGTCCTCCTGCGCGTGCTCACGGTGTAATCAGACGCCCCTGGCAGGAAGCGGAGAGGCTCTGCAGTGTCGCAGCCAATCAGAGAGCGGAGAGCTTGCATAAATTACAATCTCATTGTCTGCTTTGAATAAGAGGCTTTCACTGAGGCAGTTTTTCAAAACAGGCGCGTGCGTTCCGACAGCTTAACGGTCGCCATGTCAAGTAGCCTATTTTCCCAGGCATATGCTAATATATTAATTCGAGGGTATGATTGTTTTTTTTTTTCATGTCGTTGAAACGTTGAAGTAAATTATATGTAAAACTTGTATTGTTTTTGGATAGGCCTGCCCTGCTGGAAAAAAAAAAAAACAGCAATATAACCCTCATAGACTTTGTAATGGTTTTAATGGTTATAATGGAAACTGTAATGGCCCTTGTGGTAATTTGTTTCCTTCGATTGGTCGCGTGTTACCAGTGTGTCTAGTGGATACCAGTGGTGGCTGGAGGTTAAAGGCTCTGCATACTGATCAGACGGTCAGGAGTTCAAGCCCCAGCACTGCCAAGCTGCCAGTGTTGGGCCCTTGAGCAAGGCCCTTAACCCTCAACTGCTCAGATGAATAACTGAGATAAATACTGTATAAGTGGCTCTGGATAAGTGCGTCTTCCAAATGACATAAATGTAAATTAAGGATCAATAATAATAATTTATCAATTTGTATAGCGCTTTTTACAATGGTACATTGTCTCAAAGCAGCTTTACAGAAATTTTACATTTTTTTTACATTTACAAGCGACTTACTAATGAGAGCACATTCACACACCAATGGTAGCAGAGCTGCCATGCAAGGTGCTAGCTTGCCATTGGGGGCAACTTAGGGTTCAGTGTCTTGCCCAAGGACACTTCGGCATGGGATCACCCGGGCCGGGATTCGAACCGCCAACCCCACAGTTGGTGGATTAGTGGACAACCCTCTCTACCGGCTGAGCCACAGCCGCCCCAATAATGCTGTTGGCTTGTAATAGTATTTGTAGTGGAAACCATTAGACGTTCTGTGATGATTTCTATAGTTTGTTTTGTTTTGTTTCAGTCAGGAATGAGTAGATAGGAATTAATTTGGGTATTTATTTGGAATTCCTGGCCACAGTTGTGAAAGGAAAAATCCACCCTGCACGTTTTACTCTTTGTAATTAACATATGATCTTCAATGCACTTTAGAAGAGTTATTCTGTAATGAAATCCCGACTGGACTTTTTTAATCTAGTTTAAACTTCCATTATTGATATTTTGGTGCCTTTTCACTTTGGCTAACAGTTTCTTACATTACCTATAATGTTATCTAACTACCCCCTGATAGTGGAGTGACTTGAATTTGTGTGATGCACAGCACTTTAGTCTTTAATTCTGACCAGCTCTCTCACCTTCTCATCTGTACACGGTGCTCAAACACAGTTTTTCAAAGCTTCAACATTCATGCTAATATCACCGCCAGTGGCATCGTGCTGGTCATCTTGCAGAACGCTAACTAGTTGAGCCGAGTCTCTGTCCTACCTCAACACAACTGTGACATGAAAACAGTTTCATTCAGTTATGGAGTTCAGTGCGTGCTTGCTTTCTTCAATAGTTCTATGCTAGACATTGAATGTCACTGATAAATGGTGAGTGAGACCACTTTGAGATCACTGATTATTTTCACTCCTCTTAAAGAGCATCGTGTCTGTGCCAGCGGCGTCCCTTCGTGATGACAGTGCAGCAGCCAAAAACTTAACTTCTCAGCAATATCAAAAATACTGCACTAACCAACAAATTAGCACCAGAATTGCTAAGCACATCTCATACAGTCCTATAACTTTTAAATCATAGCACGTTTTGTAATACATGTCAAGTTTCTCCTTACATACCGACAGATGTCAATAAAATCTGTTAAGAGATGGGGAAAAATTCTCTTTACGGAGCCACAGGCTTTGAAAATACATAGGAGAAAAACAAAATCAAATGATTTGGACCAACAAAGAGGCATCTCTGCTTGCCTGTTAATCAGATCGTCTAGCAATTCAGATAGTCACCCCCCCCCTCCCCCGGCCTCCAAACAACAGCACTAACACTGTCCTCAAACAAGTTTGGGTTCACTGTGTTAAGAACTGTCCACCAATGAGTTATTCCCTACTTCAGAATTTGATTTTCTTCTTTTATAGCTCAGAGTTCACGAGTTGTGACACAGCATTGGTGTTTCTCAACATCACAGAGTCTGTGCAAATACAGTGTAATGCGAAGCATACAGCGTCATCGTTTAATAATTCAGCAATACATCATGTTATTCAGCAATACATGTTTCTCCTGTAAGTGTCAGTTGCTAGTTTACATAGCTATTCTTTTTAGATGTATAGGATTGTATAACTAACAGTCAGAGCTACTTAATGGCAAACAGCTCACCTATTCTTTACTGAGTGTTCCCAACACAACATAAACATTAAATTCCCTCTCCTTCATCAAAAAGTGTTTTGTTTGTTTGTTTGTTTGTTTTAACATACAGGAGTGTTTATATGGCAAGAGCCTTAGCCTATTCTCCTGTGCAATGGCTCACATATCACGTCACACAGGCCTGCATGAGTGAGCAAACACGTGTCTCTTGTGCATTCTGACCTACATTGTGTGTCTCAGGTCGTATACCCAGTGGATCTCCACACAATTTGATACAGCCTGACTGAAGATATCTTGAACTCTTTAGCGCAACTATGACTAAGTCTGATGGTTTGACTTGCAAATGTTCTTTTCTTTAGTGTGTAAACACTTTCTGGTCTGACTGGAGCATCACTGGAGCAGCACAGCTTATCTGTTCCTACAAGTAATCCGGTCATAAAAATATACTGAGATGAAAATGATTGTATACCTAAATGTTATGACAACGATTATTATACACCAAAGAATTGAATAGTCTGATGCACTACTAGCAAAAAGAAATAAATAAATGCATAGATAGATCTGTCCAATCAAATGTTAATACACGTAAAGCATCTGTGAGTAATCGGACATGAATAAAGATGTTAGGATATCAAGCTTATTTGATTTCCTACACAGCAGTCACAGCACCCTGAAACATTTTGTTTGTGAAAGCAAATGCACGTATTTATGATATTTCATAATTTGAACACAGCAAAAGATGTAAAAAAAAAAAATTATGAAGTTATTATTAGTTTAAAACTACAGCTCTTTCACAAATAGTGCTGATGTCAAGACCCTAGACCTAATCTGAGTTAGAGAATAGTAAATGCTGACGGGTATTAAAAATACACATGGTCACATGATGGTTTATCAGGAAAGTTGTTTTTCTGACTCATTCAACCTCTCTCTGGAGAAGATGAGACTGGGAAGAAATTGTTCTGTGTTTATGTTACATAATAACAATAGTTTGTTCAAGGCTGCCACTGCTTGTGAAATCTCAGCAGGAGGAATATGGCCAAGCATTAGGTGGGCAGCTGTGGTGAACAGAGGGACATATTCCAACTCTAACACAGTGTCAGGATGTCCTGTTCCAGATATCTAATTCTCCTGTGCATACTCATGCCCTCAAGACTCTTACATGAGTATAAGAGTGGGAAAGGGCAATGCCTCATTTACAAATAGAGTAGAACCACTACAGCTGAGTAATATTAATAATAAAACTATGACTGATTATGCTCTTCTCTGGGGGAAACGGTGATTTCTGAGGTTGAGTAATCAGTGTAATTGATGTATTTGATTTATTTGTCTAAGAATCAACGTTTGTTTGGTCAAGGACAAGGAAGACTTTAGTTGACAGGTCCTGGTGTATAAATGAGAGTCAGCGTACACCATATATGATGAAACAAGTTGTCAAAACCGAAAAAAAAGCTCATCTTCAAATTGACCATAGAGGGTTTTTTTTTGTTTTGTTCAAGTTATTGAGGTACTGCTGTACTGTAAATGCCTTATCTATGACTTATTTAAAAGTAGTATCTACTCCCTACAGAGATGGATGAAAAAAATAGATAGCTGGAGTTCTTCAAGTGTACGTGCAGCTATTTGAGAAATGTCATAAATGACATTTGATGACAAGAAACACAGTTCATATCTAGTAGAATTAATGTACTGTCAAGTACACCAAAGAGGCTTGCAAAGTAGATCTTATTATAACAGACATTAAAAAAATATTTATTGATTTTTTTTATTTTATTGAAGCAAAAAAAGTAATCCAGCACCTATAACCAATGTAAAAAAACAACAACAACAACTAATTACCACTTTAAAATCTGGTTGTTCCACCTTTAGCAGCAATAACTGCAACCAAATTCTTCAGATAACTGGAGATCAGTCTTTCACCTACTTCTAGGTTTGAATCATTGTCTTGCTGCATAATCCAGTTGTGCTTGAGTTTCAACTTACATACTGTCGACTGCACATTCTCCTTTAGGATTTTCCGGTAGAGAGCAGAATTCATGTTTCCCTCAATTACTGCAAGTTGCCCAGACCCTGAAGCAGCAAAGCATCCCCACACCATCACACTTCCACCACCATGCTTGACTGTAGGTATGATGTTCTTTTTATGGAATTCTCTATTTGGTTCATGCCAGATGTAATGGGATTCCTGTCTTCCAAACAGTTCCACTTTCAATTCATCAGTCCACAGAACATTCTCCCAAAAAGGTTTGATGCTCCTCAAGGTGTGTTTTGGCAAAATTCAGATGAGCGTTAATGTTCTTCTGGGTTTGGAGTGGTGTGACGAGGAAGACGGAGAAGCCAGGTTGTGAGAATGCACAACTGGCACTGATTTGGTTAATCAGTGTGAGGGAGAGAGAAATAAAGGAGCGACTGGAAGCACCAGAGAGGGAGAGAAATGCATGTTTGCTTTGTTTTACATTTGAGTGTTTTCTAGTTCTATTTGAGTTTAGTTTATTATTAAACTTTGTTTATGTTCAGCTGGTTCCCGCCTCCTCCTTGCCCGACTTTAAAGTTTGTTACAAGTGGTTTTCACCACACAACTCTTCCATAGATACAATTTTGCCCAGTGTATTTCTGATAGTGGAGTCGTGAATGTACATGTTAATTAATGACTACAGTAAATCCTAAAATTAGGTTTAGTACAGAATCAGAAAGATATCCTGCTGAAATGGCATTGCTAAAAATAGATGATGGAGGATTGCTGCAGTGTTTTAACTTTATGTTTTATCTCAACCCTTCTATGATTGCAGTACTTTAACCTTATTGGACATAGGTATTTTAATATAAAATGATATTACCAGTAGTTAGTATTACAAAAAAGATACCTAAAAAGATTTAAAACTGCTAATTAATTTAATTACTACTTTCATTCATTAGTCATATAAATCCTATAGTGCCATCCATCCATTTATCCTTCAGGGTCACAGGGAACCTGAAGCCTACTGTAGCCCAGGGAGCATCAGGCACAAGGCGGGGTACACCCTAGACGGGGTGCCAATCCATCGCAGGGCACAATCACATACACATTCACACACTCATTCATACACTATGGACACTTTGGACATGCCAATCAGCCTACACTCGAGGAAACCCCCGCAGCACAGGGAGAACATGCAAACTCCGTACACACAGGGCAGCAGTGAGAACTGAATCCCCCAACCCTTATGGTGTGAGGCGATCGTGCTAACAACTAAGCCACCGTGCGCACCCTATAGTGCCCTAGGAGTCAATTAATTCTGTATTTTGAGCTATACTCAAGACTATGGAATTGATTTATATCAAACACCTGCAATGGTGCATGGATTCATCTTTATTAGAACAGGCCAGTTTCTTCACAAACCTAAATAAGTGATAGCTACAGAAGAAAATACAGTGGGGGTGTGTTTGTAGTGGTCCCCGAGCTGGTGTCTGGTTCCAGCATCTGTCAACACATTTCAGATCCATCTGGACAGCCCCTCATGCCAGCCTTGACTAGGATTGTATTGCAATCTTGTCTGTGCCTGCATATTATTCACTGGGACAGCAACCTCATAGTTATCATTTAAGTAAACTAAGAAGAAGTCGAATTGTATTTGAGATCAGATCATAACATGAAGATGGGCAACCATAAACAGTATTAAGAGATTTATGGTCAGAGCACACCTTCCATTTTCTAATGTTGCATTCAATACCTGGTCATTATACGTTATACATTATGTGGAATTTCTAAACACATTTCAAGAAACTTTTTAATTTTAAACCATAAAGAAAGATATTTCTATTTATTTAATATTGGTAAAAAGTGTTAAATACGTCAATGAACAAAGTATCCAACCACGAATGCATATAAATCTGTGGTTGCTCTCTTTTCTCATACATTTTAATCTGCTGAACCAGCCATTTAATAATATGCAACGCCTTCTGACAATTTGACTCATTTATACAATCCAGGGTTTAAAAAAATTAAATATGTATTAATTAGATCAATTTTTCTCAAAGTGGGATCCAGGGACCCCCAGGGGTCTGAAGCATAGCCAGAAAATTTGTGATTTTTTATTACATTTCTTATATTTTTGTATATATTAACCTGTGTGGTTGGTCATTTGAATTGAACGGGTTTCATCCAAACCTCAATATTTCAAGAACATAAATAACCTATAAATAATATATAAATACAAATGACATGTTGGTGTAAAGTTCAGGAATAAAATACTCTTTGGCTCCAATAAATAGCCAAAATATCAGCAAAGATTCACCAATTC
The DNA here is from genome assembly GCA_022414735.1 of Noturus placidus. NCBI lineage: Eukaryota > Metazoa > Chordata > Actinopteri > Siluriformes > Ictaluridae > Noturus > Noturus placidus. Next base: position 148,257 of record JAFFST010044879.1, on the reverse strand, counting down.
TAGGCGAACACTCCAAATTGTTTATATTTGTCAAATCACATCAATTTCATTAATGCCCAAAGGGTCAAACGATAATCAAAAATCAGCCCATATTCAGTAATAAATATAGAAAACATTTACATTGATCTGATTAATTGATCAAGGATCAGTGTTCGTGAGCGTGGTTCTGATGACACTACAGAAAGGTAGCACTGGAAACAGAGAACTGTGGGAAACTCTAGCTGGCTGAGCTGTGAGGTGACCCAGGAACAGTATCGCCTAGCAGTGCAGCATTACAGCCATTCTCTCTATTCAGGCTCAATGCCATAAGCCACAACAGCCTGTTTCCTTTAGAGGTCATTCTGACAAACCCTTCACTTCCCTTTCACACCAGCCCTACATTAAGGAAAAAAACAGTGGTTGCATAACAGTAGGGATATAAAGATGGGACAGTCCTGAGTGTCCATAAATACTGACAACATTACAGAATTTGAGATGCATTTCACCAAGTGACTGTATAAAAGTAATAATGGGGTTATTTAGTGTACATTAGAGCAGGAGCATAGCCAGATCTTTTACAATGGGGTGGCCAGGTTAGACCTAATGAAAATTTGGGGTGCCAATCTAGGGTGGGGAAAAATAGTAATCTGCAACCACAGAAAGTGAAAATGACAGATGATAATCCGTATCTGTTTACGGCCTTGGTTGGATTCCAATCTGACATAAAAGGTACACATACAACAAGCTTCAATAAAAGTCACATGTAACATAACATTAGTTTACATCTTATGACGTACACTAGTGTTACAAATTCAAGATCGTTATGAAATGATGAATGAAGAAATCCAATCTAATCCCTCCAAAAATCCAAATATCCTTCACATAAAAAATTGGGTGGCCAGAGAGATGGTTATGCTTCACGCTAGGTTGGGACTATGAATTATTATCTATGAAGTAGGATAATAATATTGCTTCTCATTTTCTCTTAATAATCTGATGCTTTGCAAGTCAGACATTTCAGTGTTTTCACTTTAATATACAAAGAAAATATCTTTCTTTACTAATTTATTATTTAGTTTCTTTTACGTTATAGACAAAATCGGATTGTCTTCATAATACTATCAGAGGCTCCCCCTCAAAGGCATGTATGATATAAACAGTGAACAAAGCTCATGTCTTGGAGTCAGTACCATTAGGGAGCTCATTTGCATTATTAATGAACTGTGCTTTAGGCCCAGCTTTAGCTAATAAATCACTGAAACCCCTTATCATTCATTTGCTCAGAAAATATTATTTCTGCTTTCCTCACTCATGCAGACCAGAAAAGACACTCAATAAAATGTGATTATCCAAGCCTTTTTCATTCACTAATAAATATTGTTCTTTAACCTTGAACAATGCAGATCATCCATGCATCTATCTATTTTCCATACTGCTTATCCTACACAGGATTGTGGACTCGGGGCACAAAGCCCCCTGGACGGGGTCCCAACCTATAGGAGGGTACAATCACACACACATTCACACACACAATTTGGAAATGCCAATCAGTCAACATTGCATGTCATTGGGGAGCAAACCGGAATACCCAGAGGAAACCCCTGAAGCACGGGGAGAACATGCAAACTTCACGCACACAAGACAGAGGTGGGAAACGAACCACCAACTCATGTGCTGACCACTAAGCCTGTGTGCCCTCCAATGCTGATCATTCAAATGTTCGATTAAGGGTTGGAATCTGCATGGATCGGCTACGAAAGGTTTTATAATACATGAAATAAATAACAGTTGTTGATCTGACCTATACCATCATTACTGAATTCATTTTGATATAATACTCTATCTGTCTAGCTCTTTGAAATAACGAGACATTGAGATAATGGTTTCTTATGTCACATGATTATTTCTATATGAGCTGAGAGTGGGTGATTCTTTCACACTGGGGAATTCTGAATGGATTAGGTAATGGACAGTGCTGGTGTAAAATCCAGGAATAGATTTTTTTTAACCACAGACATGACTGGGATTCTCAGCACTTCAGCATTAGTCCTCACCATTACCTGTGCAGAATGCAGCCATGTTTTCAGTGGTGTATGCAAAAAAATTAGAATGACGCAAGTAAGTATTTCTACTTTACTCAAGTATAAATATTTCTAGCAACAGTAACTGTTATATTTTTAAAAGCAAACTGCAATTTTTAGTCTAATAAATTGTCAAAGAAAATTGCTTATTGCAGTATTATCCGTTTGCAACAAGCCTATAATTTCAGAAAAATAATTCAGCTGACTTTTGTCCACCCAATCATCAGTTAAATTTCTTAAGCTACACTGTAAAGGTAGCTTTGCAAATTGCATTGCAATTTTTAGCTTTGGTTTAATAAGGTTTTACAGGATTTTATTTTCTACACTCTTATATTCTATATTTTCTATACGTCTAAAATATCATAAAAATTTGCAATAGGCTTGTTGTCCTGGCTGGTGGATAGGATGGGATTTGAAGGTGAACTAAAGTAATAAAGTTGTTAAATTTGCTTTTTGTTTGAAATTATGCTGATGCTTATGTTGACTTAGCCTGTCTATTGTCTGTTTTCAAAAATAATTATAAAAATCAAGGATTTATGTTGAGAGTTTAATAAATAAATAAAACCTCTACATTGGCTACATTTGGCTCAGTCCGTAGAGTGGGTTGTCCACTAATCCACTAATTGTAGGGTTGGTGGTTCGAATCCCGGCCCGGGTGATCCCATGCCGAAGTGTCCTTGGGCAAGACACTGAACCCTAAGTTGCCCCCAATGGCAAGCTAGCACCTTGCATGCAGCTCTGCTACCATTGGTGTGTGAATGTGATCTCATTAGTAAGTCGCTTGTAAATGTAAAAATGTAAAATGATATTTCTGTAAAGCTGCTTTGAGACAATGTACCATTGTAAAAAGCGCTATACAAATTGATAAATTAAATTAAATTTGATCAGATAGCATTAGTTATACTGTATAGCATTGCTGGATAAAGGTTGTAATAGGAAGATTAATAAAAATAGCAAACAAACATTATAAAGAATGTAGTGTTGGAATCATAGATATCTGCTTAAGAAATTTACAACTATATCCTAAGCTCTTGTATAAAAATGATAATGCTAGAGGCTTACCTTACTTGACAGACTTAGATGACTTTGACAGAGCAAATGTGTTTCTTCTCACAGCAATCTACACCAGGGTCTTCTGACTTGGCAATATAGCCACACAAAAACTAGCTAGCTAGCTAAAGGTCATATGCAAAATCACGCAGTTGATTTTAAGCCCATAGCAGCAAGTTTAATGTCACTGGTTCTGGAGTAATGATCAAGAACGAGTAGCTGAAACCAAAACACATGGATAATGTTTTTAACGATCGTTTCATGTCCTGTTGCTGGATGTGTCTCCAGCTCTCCTTGAAAATGAATGACTTCTAGCAGCTTTGCTGTGTCACTGCCAGTGTCAACAGAAAGCATAGATTGTTATATAAAATGAACAAGAGGTGTTGACCTTAACAGACAGACTGGGTTGTTTTGTATAGTTTTCTTTTCTTTTCTGAGCTCCAGAATACCGGGGAGTGGACACGTATTGTTAGAATCCACACATAAAAAATAATCAGGTGACAGTTAAAACTGAATCCTTATTTTTGCAGTACTTAATTTGTAATGTTAGCACATGCTATCTACTGTAGCTAAAATTGGAGATTGCAGTGGTTTGCTTAAAGTGTGCAGGTTGCTACGCTCAAACGTCTGTCTGCAGAACACAACAACTTCACACAAGCACACATTGCTTTGTTTAGGAAGTTATTCAGACACCTACAAACACAGTCTTCACTGAACTATGCTAACTAGTGCTATTATGGTTATAACTAGCTTGGACTGTATGAGTACACACCATGTTGTAACAATCTACTTGAATCGTCTGTCATAAGACATTCATGGAAGTTGTCGTATGCTGTCATGAGTTGCTATGACTGTTTGCTTCCAGTGATGTGATGGCTCTTCCTGGTATGTTTGATGTCACCACTTTTTATGCCACATGATAATGAAACGTATTCTAGTTCTCATGATTTATATTTATACCAGCTGTTATGATGTGTACTTTATGAAAACTGACATGTACTGTAAAACTAACTAGAGTACAAGTGATGTAAGCTGTAAAAAAACATCATATCTTAATGACAGTTAGGACACTTAATGGTAATGGTAACGACACTGCTATACAACTATTCATGAACTATCATTATAACCCATGGCAGAGTATGACATCTACTATAACACATAAACTCAGAAAAAAAAGAAACATCCCTTTTTCAGGAGACTGTATTTTAAAGATCATTGTATCTTAAAGATCATTTCTTTATTGGAAAGGGTTGAAACAATGTTTTTTTCATGCTTGTTCATTGAACCATAACTAATTATTGCACATGCACCTGTTGAACAGTTCTTAAGACACTAACAGTTTATACGCAGTAGGCAATTAAGGTCACAGTTACAATAACTTAGGACACTAAAGAGACCTTTCTACTGACTCTACTGAAATATTTCTCTACTGAAATATTTCTCTACTGAAATATTTCTATTGAAATATTGACCCCTCCCCCTTTCAGGGACTCATTGTTCCATTTTTGTTCGTCAAACATCTGTGAAACTTGCTCAGTTTATGTCTCAGTTGTTGAATGTTTTTATGTTGAAGACAATATTTACACATTAAGAGATTTTCTTGAAAATAAAAGCAGTTGAATGTGACAGGATGTTTCTTTTTTTTTCCTAGAATATTTATCATGTGGTCATGTCTGTGTCATGATGCAGGGTTCAGAAAATGTTATTCATTATGTAATAGCTGGCTGGCAATTTAGTAGTTATTATATCTGTTGCTGGTAAAACAGATTATTGTTTGGAAGAGGGAAGGTGGATAAGGTCTTACTTAGTTCTGTGTCATCTCATGTGGTTAGTGTGTTGATTTATGTAGCACCACGGTCCTGGAGGAACGTTATTTCGTTTCACAGTGTACTGTACCAGCTGTATATCATGTATATCATGGAAATGACAATAAAAACACTTGACTTGACCTGCACTGGAGATATTCTCTTAACACTAATACATTCCTGCCACATTTGATTTACTGTATTCTATTTTAAACTTCTAGTTTCTGTTGTGACATCCACACTTCCATTCCACACTTTTATCAATACCTTTAGTATTAAGGCGGTTGTTTAAAGGAATACATTTATTCTTGAGTTTAACTTTTACTTAATTTCCCAGTTATGGCTATTGGGTATTTCCCTGCTAAAAAATAACAACAACAACAACAAAAAAAAACAACTATATCAACCCTCATAGAATTTGTAATGGTTTTACTGGTTATAATGAGAATTGTATTGGTTATAATGGAAACTGTAATGGTCCCTGTGGTTTTCTACTGTTAATTGTTGCCTTCTATTGGTGCCATGTTATGTCTAGTGGATATCATTAAGGACCAATAACAGTAATGAAACCATTAGAATGTCTATGATGGTTTCTAGTGTTTTTTTCCCTCAGGGTTTATCCAGCTGTATGTGCGGTGCCATGCTATGTACTCAATATAATGTAGTGACAAAAACACTCAGATCTTTTACACATTATATACAACGTGTCAGACTGTTTACAACAATTCTCTAAACATTATAACGATACCATGCACAGGCATTTGCAAACCAAGCACACAATGTGATGGATATGAAAACAGTTCTCATAAATATTCCTCGGTGTGTCAACACGTTAGCAAAGAATTATGGAAGTGTATTATATTTCTGACCCTCCAGTACAGTGCCTCTAGCATATCTCAGACCTTCTCTCTCTGAGTGAAATATTCTAGGATCACATTGCCTACAAAAGCCTTGTTTAATCCGTTAATACAGCAGGATGTAAATACTGCCAAGGCCATTGTTAAAATGAGAACACTTTCTTAGAGCTCATGAGAGGATTTACATGCCCTAAAGCACACATGCTTGGTTAAAAAAGCTTGCAAGTTCAGACTATGCTCAAAATGCTCAGGTGAACTTTTATTAGAGCTTCTATTGCACTTGCATACGTTACCTTGCATTTTAAGAACCAACACTGTATTCGATTGTATTGAAAACTATAAGAGAAAAGCTTTAATGTATAAATAATTTAAATACAGAAATTTGAGGTCAGAAACAGGCCTTGTTATTTTGCTACAGTATAACCATGAACTGCACAATTCAGCATCATTGTATTTCCTTTGCAGTTTGGTATTCTGAGTATAATGTGTGTGTGTGTGTGTGAGAGAGAGAGAGAGAGAGAGAGAGAGAGAGAGAGAGAGAGAGAGAGAGAGAGAGCAGTGGATTTGGTTTGTCAGCAGATTAGAGGGTGGTGAGGGAATGAATGACTCACAGCCCAGTTTCATTTTTACACACAGCACACTCGACTTTATAAAACTATTAAACAGCAAATTATTTCAATCATACAGGTCTCACATATGAAAATCATCAGATATTATTATCATCTTCCATACTGACTATTAAAAAAGAACAGAGAGACTTTTAATCTGACTGCATGAGTTAAGTACACTATACTGCAAGACAGGAAAACCTCATATTTAGCTGACAGAGAGACTTTACGGTATTACTGTTTTCTTCACAGCAGCTTACACTTCAATGGAAGGCATATTATTATGTATGTGTTTTGTAAATTGCTAGTAAAATAGAAGCTTCTAGTAACATTCCTCATACTAAACACTCATATTGACGCATGCAATAGACATTAATAGACCACATTGACCATGAGAAGATTCTCTAGAGTCCAGCATGGGTAGGAATTTATGCAGTATAAGCAGATACTGTATTTAAGTCATCTTACTTGATTTGAATACTTATTTTATTTTAAAAACATTTTTAATTAATTAAAAAACCCTGACTGGGCTCGATGTTGGACAAAAGCCAGCAATCTCCTTAACCATTACAAATGATGGATTCTTGTAAAACATAATTTTTATGGTTTACAAGGTCAGAAGGAGCCTGTTGAAGTGAAGAACATATAAAGTTAATTCATCACATTAAATCATCATAAACTCAACATTGCCAATACAGGAGCTTTTTACCCAACATGAGACTTTTGTCCAAAGAGAAACTTGTGTATAACTGGAAGCTTTTGCCCATCTAGAGACTTCTGCCCAATGTGGGGCTTCGACCAGCAAAAGGGATTTTGTCCAATATTGAGTTGTTGTTGTTGTTGTTGTTCTTGTTGTTTTAAACAGGGTTTGTGCCAATCGGTAAGCTTTTGCCCAGCCAGGGACTTTGAATGTGAGGCTTTGAGAACCAGAGGTGCTTTTGTCAAACATGGGGCTTGTGCCCAAATCAAAAAAGTGATATTATACCAAGTTAAGTATTTCAGTGCTTCTTTCATCACCATGCTCTAGTTCAGTGGTTTTCAAAGTGGGGGCCGTGGCCCTCTTGGGGGCCGCCAGGGGATGCCAGGGCAGCCTCAACAATTTTGTGTGAAAAAACAATTCTCACTCTCAGACAACCATACACACACACACACACACACACACACACACACACACACACACACACACACGCACACCATCAATTCCTAATGTAATGTAATGTAAATATGTAAGATGTAATTATTAATAAAAAGGGGGATATATTCAGAAGTCTGTATTTTTAATGTGTTTTAAAGACATCTTGCAAAAGGGGGCCTCGGTCAAATGATAATGTAATTTGGGGGGCGTTGCCCTGGAAAAGTTTGGGAACCCCTGCTCTAGATGACAGGTTTTTTTTTTTCCAGCCTCAGGCAAGACATCATCTTTCTTGGAAAAGGTTACATTTTACTGACAACCTTCCTTTGCAGTATTTCCTACCTCATCCAGTTTTGTCATTTTATTATTCTTTGCCATTGCCTAACATGAAGAAATGCTTTATAGGATGTTCTCAGCAAAGTGATGTCTGTTCTGATGACTGAAGGACTTCAGTGGTAATAAATAAGCATGAAACATGCATTTTGACAAAACACTATGAAGTAAAATACATAATACACTCCTTTTTTTTGTGATGCCTCAATGTTATATTTAGAAACATCATAGCATACATTCTTGGTTTGGCATTAAGTAATCAGCACTTAGACTGCAAAGTGTAATAATGTACCTCAATGTTTTGTCTGTTGATATTGAGAAATCGTTAAATTAAATAGTAAAAAACTACAGACAAATTAAATTTAGTATAAGTTAATTTAAAATTATTTTTATTAAATTATATTATAATATCACCCTGGTATTCAGCAAGGGCTGTGATGTTTGAATGCTTCCTTATTATATGGGATATAACATTTTATATTTTTAAATTGCCTTTTATAACTTCCCTTTATATAGCTTGTTCTTTTTGTACTAAAGATTTCTCACCATATGTATCAGTCTACACCAACTTTGATTAGAAGGGTAAAGACCCTAATGGAAATACTAGGATTTGTACTGCTTATTGTACACATTGTTATGTTTTTCTTTTTTTCTCTTTTTAAAGTTTATTATTTAGTGTCATACTTTTGGTGTCATATTTAGTAGTCTTTAAATTATAGAATGCTTAGAAATTTGGATTCTTTTTTGTGTGATGCTTTTACCTCAAAGAATATTGTGAATATTAAAATATTATAAAGGATCTTACAATAAAGCATTTCCTTACATTAATACTATGCATAGACAAACCATAAAATTACATGATGTGTGGTCTATACTTTTTATTTGACATTTTCTGTTAAATCTACCTTATTCTGCTCATTCTTGTATCTCTCTCCTATTGTATTCTGAACCCCCTTTTTATTTTTAGCGATTTAACTGCGTTGTGGCCAAAGCATTGCCATCTTACAGTCTTTGTTGCTCAGCTTGGAGCTTATTAGAATTTCATTCATTTGTTGTGTGTGTGTGTGTGTGTGTGTGTGTGTGTGTGTGTGTGTGTGCGTGTGTGTGTGTGTGTGTGGGTGTGTGTGTGTGTGTGTGTGTGTTCCTAAGTGGTGGAATGACCTTTCAACCTCAATCTGGACCGCAGAATCTCTCACCATCTTAAAAAAA
>JAFFST010044879.1:97708-120064 GCA_022414735.1 Noturus placidus | reverse complement strand
CCATCCTGTCACATGGCAACAATACCATTCTCTTTTTTTTTATTTTATTTATTTTTTTATTTATTCTTACATATACACACATGCATACATAGTGTAGAAAAGGAAAACAAAATTAAAAAGAACAAACAATGAAACAACGCTCATCATGGCTAACCTATATCTATACCTGGTTATGTATATATTGGAAAACCCAACAGGCATAAAAGTTCCTAATGGGAAGTGTCTGTAACTTCATAAAATATGAAATGAAGGGTTACCAGTTATCCATGGATGGATGGATGGATGATGGATGGGTTACCAGTTATAAAAAACAAAATAAAAAACTTGTCAGTACAACCTCTTATCGTATACTTTATTTTCTCGAGTTTAAAAAAAAAAAAAAACCATGGATGGATATTTAGCAGACTTCCAATGCAACAATAGTTCCGTCTTGCTACTAGGAATGTGAAGGCGATCGTATCTTTTTGTACAGAGCTTAATGGAACTGAGGCATCAGGAAACCCAAATATAGCAATGAATGGGCAAGGTTTTAAATCTACCCTGAGAATAGTGGACATGATGGTAAAGAAACCAGACCAAAGACCATAAAGATCAGGGCAAAAGAAAAACATATGGCCAAGATGACAGGGAGAGCCATTGAATTTATCAAACTTGTCCTCTACTTCTGGATATATTACAGAAAGTCTCGACTTGGACAAATGGTCCCTATGTAAAACTTTGAACTGGATGAGTCCAAGACGAGCACAAGATGTAGACTGTATCCTGAAGATCTTAATATGACAGACAGAGGCTCGATAGCGACAGAAAAAGCAGTGGGCATAAAGGACAGCCTTGGCGATACCCACGTCTGAGAGCAAAATGATCAGAATAAATATCGTTTGTATGAACCCTGGCTTTAGGAGATGTGTAAAGGAGGAGAATCCAAGAAATAAATTTGTACCCGAATCCGAACTTCCTCAAAACTGCAAACAAATACTCCCACTCAACCCTGTCAAATGCTTTTTCAGCATCTAAAGAAATCCCAATCTCAGGAAGCTCAGCCGACTGCTTTGAATCACTTGCATCTTCTTTTAAAAGTGAACCATATCCGATGTCTGCACTTGCACTATACGCTTCGTGAAACAACCCGAGGAAAACTACACGGGAAGGTCCGGCCAAAAATGTAAAAAAAAAAAAAAAGTAAAAGCAGCACAATTTGCTATAGATGCAGACGAAAATCTAATGCAAGCTAGCGTGACATTACGCGCATACCCTCTCTCTTAATGTTGTATTGTGCGCTACAGTTCTCCGGTGTCCATGAACATTCTGATGAACGTGTCAGGACGATGCTGATTGATGGAGATTGAACCGTTTTGTGTTAATCTTTAGCAAAGGTGCAGACAAGTATGTCGCACATCATGTAGCTAAAAAAAAAAATGAGTAACTTCTACACGTGCAGAAACACAGCAGTGGATCATGACGTTTCTGTGCATGTCCTTGAAATGTCCTTGATATTAAATCTGAGCTATCTAGTTTGGAAATGAATTCAAAGCTTTATTGTATACTTAACCTATGCTCCCCTGCCTGATTTGTATTGAGGTCAGGAATAAATTGAATTTCTTACAGTCTTTATTCAAAACAAGATTAGGATCTGGTCACTTGTTTCTTTGTAGCTTGCTTTTATTTATTTATTTATTTATTTTGTGTGTGTTAATGTCATTTTTAGGGGAATGCATTTATATATAAGTTAGTGTTTGGTTTTTGTCAGCTCCTGCTGTTTCATTGAGTGGGACGGAGAGATTCAGGTTCAGATTTCTTAGCATCATAGATAATAAAAGGTTTAAGACTGACCTTTTCATGTCCATTGTTTTAGGCTTCAATTGGCGGAAGGCCCGATGTGTGTGTGTGTGGGGGGGGGGTGTTTTAGAAGTAAAAATATCAATGGTGAATAAAGTTACTGCTTTGAGTTGGTCTTTTAGCAGTTGAGATGTGAGTTTGGTAATGGGGTGTGTTCATTTCCTTTTGAGGATTCTTTTTTTTTTTTTTTTTTTTGTAATGAATATAATACTGTTAAACATTGCCAATGTGCTTGTTTACAAATGATGGCGATATTGTTGTGGTCATTATTTACGCAAAGGGCAGGAAGGCAAGGAAGATTTTGTAAAAATTAAAATCCTGTGAAATGTTCTTTGGTTTGTCGCTTAAAGTTTGTGTGTAGAACCCTCCAGCAAATGTTTTCTGTTTTCCCAAGAAGAACTGTTTTTAAACAAGCCAGAACCCTTTAGAATGCTTGAACCATCTAAATGAACGAGTACATGTCCTTTACCACATTTTTCTTGAGAAAAGACTTTAAAATAAATAATACCACTGTAATCAACCCTCCTTTTTATTAGTTTATCCATACATTCCTGGTCATTGTTGTTTAATCAGCATGTTTTGGGAGCTCTGGGATGCAGTGTGTACAGTTACCTTTTGGCCTGATTGAAGGTCGTGTCCGTATTAAGGACATTTGGTTCTTTAGACATCTTTAGTTGAGGTGTGTTGCTGGTGTTCAGGGTGTGGTGTCTGCTGTGTTTTTGTCCACTGTACGTCTGGTTTTTCTTCTCGTCATCGTGAGTAATTTGCTGAGAAGTCATCCCTGTTATTTCATGACTGTGTAGTAAATGGTGCTGTAGTCTATAAACGTTCTCAGTTGTTCAAGGCTGAAAATATGATCCTGAATCGCACCAAGCAGACTAAATGTGAAACTTTTTTTTTTTTTATTAGTCATTTATACATGTGAGATCCTAACCGTACAGTGGCTATATATTCTCTCTAGTGCTGTGATCAAGTTGGCATTTTGGCACTACAGCTTTTTCATATCATTTGAGACATTTTTTTTTCAGCTCTGTAAATTTGAAACTGTAGTAATAAAAATATATAAATTCAACAGATAATTTTCAAACTCCAAAACTATCTTTATTTTATTGTTTTTGGCCAATTGTGACCACCTTTTGAAAAAGGCTTTAAGGTCTGACCATTTAACAATTACATCATGTCCTGTATTTCTAATATCTGTCTCTCTATACATTTGTATATGTGTGTCTCTCTGTGCACCTCTCGCTATCTGTGTGTGTCTCTCTGTGCACCTCTCGCTATCTGTGTGTGTCTCTCTGTGCACCTCTCGCTATCTGTGTGTGTCTCTCTGTGCACCTCTCGCTATCTGTGTGTGTCTCTCTGTGCACCTCTCGCTATCTGTGTGTGTCTCTCTGTGCACCTCTCGCTATCTGTGTGTGTCTCTCTGTGCACCTCTCGCTATCTGTGTGTGTCTCTCTGTGCACCACTCGCTATCTGTGTGTGTCTCTCTGTGCACCTCTCGCTATCTGTGTGTGTCTCTCTGTGCACCTCCCGCTGTCTGCGGATCTGTCTCTCTGTGCACCTCCCGCTGTCTGCGGGTCGGTCTCTCTGTGCACCTCCCGCTGTCTGCGGGTCGGTCTCTCTGTGCACCTCCCGCTGTCTGCGGGTCGGTCTCTCTGTGCACCTCCCGCTGTCTGCGGGTCGGTCTCTCTGTGCACCTCCCGCTGTCTGCGGGTCGGTCTCTCTGTGCACCTCCCGCTGTCTGCGGGTCGGTCTCTCTGTGCACCTCCCGCTGTCTGCGGGTCGGTCTCTCTGTGCACCTCCCGCTGTCTGCGGGTCGGTCTCTCTGTGCACCTCCCGCTGTCTGCGGGTCGGTCTCTCTGTGCACCTCCCGCTGTCTGCGGGTCGGTCTCTCTGTGCACCTCCCGCTGTCTGCGGGTCGGTCTCCCTGTGCACCTCCCGCTGTCTGCGGGTCGGTCTCTCTGTGCACCTCTCGCTGGTTTTGTGTTCCTTTTCCTCGAAATCACTCCATAGTCAGAAACAGAAATCCCAGTTTCTAGATGACCCGCATTCATTCAAATAATTACCATTTCATTTCTATCCCTAATTAGAAGGATCTTAGAAAATTATTATAAAGGGGTTTGTTGCTGTTGTTTGTTACTGTAGACTAATGTTAGACTTTTTTTAGACACTGAAAACCCGACAACAAAACAAGCTTAATTTAACAGCAAGTTTCTGAAAGTTTCTTCACATTGAAATATGAATTTTAATTCTAACATCAAAACACTATGCTTGTAGTTTTGTATGCAAATGTACACATTTTAATTAGACACAGTCTCATTTGTGTAAATAAATGTATAATAAAAAAAACTTCCAGTACAATATACTTGAAGGATTATCACCAGTTAACTGTTGAAGATTTATTGTTTGGTTTATTTATTTATTATTCTTTTTAAATGACTGCAGTCCCCTGTAGGATTTTGCCTTAATCTCTTGTAGACATTTAGAACGTTTGCTCCTCATTGTGTTCACCATGCTCTGTTTGTTGTACACAACTACTACTTATTTTCTTTCCATCACCCATCCTGGCTTATAGCTGATGCAATTTATGGACATTTCTGTTCAATCACAGTGCTGCACTGAAGCATAGTGTATGAGGTGTTACCCTCTGGTACTTGGCGCTTATTCTCTCAGGACTTCATTTAGATTGGAAATGATTATAAACCTTGGCATATATCCATTATACGGAAAACAAAACTTACCATTTGAATGGCTGTTTTTAGGATTTCAGTCATTTAAAGCCTGTAATATGTTGAATGTTTCATTTCATATTCTTTCCAGCATTCAAGTTGGTTAGGATCCATGACAGACGCGCATGCACATGCCACACGGGTCAGTAATTTGACTGAAATCTTTAATCGGCTCATTTTAATTTAGGATCTTTTGACTAGCAAAAATCATTCCCTATGTGTGGTGACCATTCCTTTGCTCCAATGCCACCCTGATTCATGAGTCTACTTCTGTGTCTTCCGTTTCTAACCAAGGCTTAATAAAGAAGCCCATAAACTCTTAAACGGTTTGGTGTTTTTATTTTCTCCTACTGCTCAAACGAGTGTTTAGCAATCATTCTGTAACATGATCAACATCTAAATGCGTCTCAATGGCCCTTTTTATAGGGTGCTTGAATTACCAGTTAAAGATGAAGGCATTGTTTATCTTTTGCTAAGCTGCTTGTGTGTTAACCTTAGAACCTGAAGTGTGCGATATTTGTAGGAACTTGAGCCACATGTCAATTAAGTGGGTCGTATTTAAGCTTTCCAATTATCTGTTGTTTGACAAACGATCAGCGAGTATCTGCTTTGGAAAAGAATTCAGCATGGTCTTCAAATTAGATCCTGTCTAAAGCTTTTTAAGCTTTTCGTCTCGGTGCTACTCCTTCCGTAGTTCGCAGAATTTACATGAATGAGCTCATTAAATGATTTCTTATACATTGGAGAATTTTGACATCTGGTTTTACATGGGGCTTAAATGTTTTGGCATCCCCAATCAGATCCTTCAGCATCTATACAGTGCTAAAATATTAAAGTCTAGTTCTGAGTGTAGTTGTTGTAAGGATGTCTTGCTAGCATTAGCAGTGATGCGCCTGTTCACAATCCCTTCAGGATTTTGCATTCGCAGAAATGAATTTAAAGCAAACGCTACGATCGTCAGAGGAGCTTGCAATTTTTAAAAAATTGCATCACAGATTTGGGCCAAGATGAGTCATGTGACGTCATCCCAACGCACATTCGGCCAAAGCGCTCAAGTCACGTGTGCCAAACATCAGTACAGCTAAAAGGTCTCATTTACCAACAAACATCGCTGTGAAAGACCGTGCAGAACAGTTTCGCCAATTGTCGCGCCCATATTTGAGGTTGAAAAGTGGAATGGTTTGAGCCTCTGTGCCAAAAGGATAACCGGCACACATCTTTCATTCACACTTGAACAGTTTCAGAAAATACAGTACTGTGCAAATGCTTTAGACACATGCAAAGAAATGCTGTAGAGCAAAGATGCCTTCTCTATCTAATCTATCTAATCTATCTAATCTATCTTATCTATCTATCTATCTATCTATCTATCTATCAAACACTGTTCCTCTGGAGACTGTAACTGTCGCACGCGCTTGCTTTTTTTTTTTTTTTTTTTTTTTTTTTTTTGCATCCAGCAGCCTTAATTGTGTTTTGTTTTTAGTCTGAAAAGTGTCTTACATAATATGCTGCTTTCTTTACTGACATACAAACATTTTTTTTCTCGAACATTTTAATTGTGTGCTACAAAACTAATGTTTGAGAATCTAAATGATTTTTTTTTGTACTGACTTGATGTAGAAAAGGTTTGTACAAAAAATAGGGTGCTGAGGACTTTTGTACTGTATATGTACAAGCACTAACTACATGAGAGAATTTATTCAGAAGCTTTATTCGACACCTCTGTAGCCAAGGATGTCTTGTGAAATATATATTTTTCCATTTTATGTTTTTCTTGTAAAACAACAATGGTTCTTAAATAAAATTTCGCAACAAATTAGCATTCACTTTTGTGTGTGTGTGTGTGTGTGACACTTCTTGCATGTTGAGGAGCAGTACACATTGAATGTGACTGGTTTGGGTGATGAGTTTTGTTAATAGCCATGTTCTTCCATTTTCACTGTGCCTCATCGTCTCTCTCACTTATGATCTAACTCGTATGTAATCGCTACGGTGTGTCCATGTTTATTCTAGTCCGGACACTTTCATTATTATAAATGTTTACTTTCAGTCAGTGGCAAAAAGGAAGTTTAAACAAATTATGTAAAATAAATACATTTTACAAACATGTCCAGACTTATGAATTATTGAAGCACAGAAAGCATTTTCTTTAAAAAAAAAAAAATAGCTGGGGCGCACGGTGGCTTAGTGGTTAGCACGTTCGCCTCACACCTCCAGGGTCCGGGGTTGGAGTCCCGACAGGGCCATGTGTGTGCGGAGTTTGCATGTTCTCCCCGTGTGTCGGGGGTTTCCTCCGGGTACTCCGGTTTCCTCCCCCAGTCCAAAGACATGCATGGTAGGTTGATTGGCGTGTCTAAAGTGTCCGTAGTGTATGAATGTGAGTGTGAGTGTGTATGTGATTGTGCCCTGCGATGGACTGGCACCCTGTCCAGGGTGTACCCCGCCTTGTGCCCGATGCCTCCTGGGATAGACTCCAGGTTCCCCGTGACCCTGAAAAGGAGTAAGCGGTTGAAGATGGATGGATGGAAAAAAATAGCTGTTTCCATAACTATTACTTGGAGATTCTTTAGACAGAACAGTATGAATTGTTCAGCGTAACATGTCTGTCAATGTAACATTTCATACCGCATGATCTCTGCAAATGCCAGTTAACCCACAGAGTCTTGATATCAGCTAACTTTATTATTATTATTATTATTATTATTATTATCATCTAATTGATCTCAGTTGTCCTGGTGTTTATACTTGTACATGAAGAAATTCAGTATGTTGGTGTTGCAACAATGTCTTGTGTGCTATATTCACTGACTCATTATGATCAGTGATACCCAGGGGAAGTTCACTCAGGGTTTGGATGTCTTTTCTTTGTAACTGCGTTAATTGAGTGCTGTGCGTCTAATGACCCACCTCACTCCGACGATAGATCCTGACTTAGTGCAGCAGCAAGCAAATTACTGCCACTTGCACGTTAAACTAAACGGCCAGGTTGAAGGATGTTTCTATTGGATTGATCTGAAAGCCCCAATGTTTGGAATGATTTAAGAGAACATGGTTTCTTTTGCTTTAATGGCAGGTTTTGGAGCGATTCTGCATCAGGACATAGAATGTGATTGTAATGGGAGTCGGAGCGCCGATTCCCTGATAGGGTGGATTAGGTGAGTGCAAACACCAACCGGTGAGTCATTTAAGGGTGGTGTTGGTTTTGGAACAGTGCCATACCTGGTGTGGCTACTAATGAATATTTTTTAAAGACAAAATATATTTGGTTATTTAGTGCAATGTTTATACAATGTCTATAATGCCTGTTTTGAACAAATGAGGTTTCTTTTATTTTTTTTATGACTGACTCTGATTTATATGCAGCTAAAAGCATATTTAAAATTTTTTTGTTTTACTCAATTTTCATTATGCGAATCCATTTTAAGACTAAGCTGTAATACAGGTCTTGCAAGCGATTTACCTTTTGTGAGCAGAAAATGAATTCAGCTATGAACATCCACTATAGGCTGTGTAGGTGTGCCTTAACTCCAGCCTAAATTATATAACGTAACTTCAAGAAATGAACAATATACAATGAGCAGAGAAGAACGCTCTGAAACTGACTTGAAGCTTTCTTTAAAAGTTTTCCAAGTTTTCCTTTTCATTGATCAGGGTTTATGAATTCGTTGCAACAGTTTTTGTTTGTCCGCCGTTCTGGCACAAATCTCACGTGTGGGCGGGTTTAACAGCGATTCACTCTCATTGGCTGGTGAGATTTGGATCGACAGCTCCCTGGCCAGGAAGTAGAGACTTCAGTGGTGTGAAGTTTGAAGAACGTTCTGGATCTCTCTATAGTTAGTGTTTGTACTTTTCTGGTGGAAATTACTTACTTACCTAATCAGTATATTATTTTAATTAGTATTTGAGGTTTGGGTAGTCTCCTCCGATAAATGTATTTATTTTGAGCAATTCGCTCTCAGAAGTGTCACAGAGCATCATCATTATCAATGCAATCATCCTCCTCCTCAGCTGGACTCTCGAGCTGTCATTCCAAATCTCACTAGCCAAGGAGAGTTAAGCCCTGCCCACATGTGAGATTTATGCTAGCATGGCGAATGTAAACATTGAAAGTTTAAACGAACTGTGGCAGCACATTTCATAGAACATGATTAGTGAAAAGGAAGCTTAAACCGTTAGTGCTGTTTATTTTGAAGACCGTGTTAATTTTTCACCGTGGAGTTCACTTATCAGTTTCAGTGTTTTTCTTCATTCTCATTTGTGTATTTTTGTTTTTCTTGAAATTACTTTCAGGTTTTTTTTTTTTATTATTTATTGTTATAGCATGAATTTAATTCCATACACCTGTCCATCTAATCATTGCCTTAAGTTCTTGATCAACTAAAACGAGTATGTTGAATTTTGGTTGGAGATGACGCCTGCCGGAAGGTAGCTCTCATGGAAGAGGGTTGGTGACCACGGTCTTAAGGTGTACAAGAATGAAAACTAGCATTTTGTATTGTAAGCATCCTCAGAACACATGTATACATGATGATGATGATGATGATGAACAGAGCGGTAGTGTGTGCTTTGCTAAACTGAGCTCACTTCAAAGCTCTTCTGGTTTTAGTACAAATCTGTGACTATACACAGTAATATACCGTTCCCGCACTTTTATTCACGATGCCCAATCCAACTATAAATAAAACGATAAACTACATCCTTAAGAATTTATTGTTCAAGTCTGTACATTTTCTGTCTTGGTTAACACTATGTTAAACGTGCTTATTTAGAGCAGAAATATGAATCATCTTGCACACTTCTAGTGAGGGTTTATTTATTTATTTGTTTGTTTTTGTTCAGAACAGCCCCGGGCTGTTCTTTTATTTACTGGTATTGTTTGCATGTCATTCTAGAGTCTATCGTTCTCTAATGATGCAGGGAGAGGACCGAAAGAAAAGGAAACAGAGTTTGAATCCTAGAAGTGTGTCTGAGGAATACTGTCTCCGAGTGAGTACAGACTAACAACTTGCCCTTCACCTGAGCCATGCTCACTGTTTTGCTCTGATATTCAAAGTATGATCAAAATATATATATTTTTTTTGTAGGAACGTCCGAAAGAAGACACGACAAGGATGAAAAATAAACTGTCTACTTCAGTTGGTAAAACATCTCTCATGTAAAACAGCCTTAGAAGCTTGTTTGCAGCTAATTAAATCTGTTATTTATTTATTTTAAGGAGTTCTTTAGAGAAGCTTTTGGTGTTTAACCCTGTAACTGTACCACATATTATACAGTGTGATTTTATATTTATGGCTGTGTATGCAGTTAACAGTAAGAAGAGGCCCTGGTCATGGGATCAGTACTTGGATGAGGAAAGAGCCATCGCAGCCCCCCCAAGACTCTTTACTGAGGTAAGAATTAATCCTGCATCAATTGTTTAAATTGAAACTGATTATAGCAGAGTCCTCTATACGGTTATCCTGACACTGCTGATTTAAGTCTAAATAAGCGTTTTTTGCTTCAGGCTTTGCGCAGGACTAAAAATAACAGCAGTCAACAGTGGGAGCTGTGAGCGTCTTGTATTTTGTGAATATTTATTCAGTGTGCATGTCTCTCTTTTCAGCCTTATCATGGACCACAGCTAGAACTAACCTTTAAAAATAATGTGGTTGTACTGTTTGCGGACATTTTTGTTTTCCTATTTATAACAAGGCAGGGTACTTTGTAATAAGCCAGTCATTCAGAGACTGGCATTAAGCCACATAATTCACACTTCAGGGATGTATTGTGAGAACTATAATACAAACACAGGCCAGAGTTACTACAATATATCTGGCAGATATATCGAGTATATATTATATAAATGGGCGGCTGTGGCTCAGGTGGAAGAGCGGGTTGCCCACTAAAAGTAGGGTTGGTGGTTCGATTCCCCGCCCACATGACTCCACATAATGAAGTGTCCTTGGGCACGACACTGAACCTCTGCTACCATTGGTGTGTGAATGAGACCGTGTAAAGCGCTTTGGATATTGGAATAACAAGAGCTGGTCGTTGTGGGAAAACATGGAAGGAGTATTAATGAAAAAGCTTTTCATTGTGTTCAAAGCTGATGTTAATTTTTTTTTTAATTTCACCCTCTTTGGTAGAAAAATGCTTTTGCAAGTTTCTTGTGGAAGAAGATTTCTGAACATTGTACTGTTTCCTTAATGTGAAGCTTTTTATTCTCAAAAAGAAGCAGCCTTTGTCACAGATTACACCAGAATAAAATATTTTTCACGTATCCTAGCTAGTTAGAAAGTTTGGGTCAGAGAGCAGGGTGAGCCATGATACAGTGCCCCTGGAGCAGAGGGGGTTATGGGCCATCAAGCGCCCAGCCATGCAATGGCAGTTTGGCGGTGCTGGGGCTTGATCCGCTAACCTTCGGATCAGTAATCCAGAGCCTTAACCATTGAGCATTAATTCTGTGTTCCAAATAACATACTGCATTCTAATTAGTGTGCCGAAATTCTAATGACACCAGTGATGGTGTGACAAACTGTTCAGTACAGTTGTATGGGATTTGAGACACAATCCATGTATTCTTGACTCTTGAGAATATAAATAACCTGCTACTATTGGTATTATTATGAATTTATGAAAAACATTACTGACCATGTCAGTGAGAGTATTTATTATATAAAAGAGCAAAACCTCTTGCTTTCAGTAAGTGCTAGTTCATTCTTTACTATACATGATTATGTGCCCATGTACCTGGTAATCGTGTGCGTGTGTGCTATGAATATAGGGGTTTTCCCCAAGGCTGCACATGTGGTTGTAACCTATCTCACTAATTCTAGCTACAGTTCGCCCCATTAATATTGGCACCTGTGGTAAATCTGAGCAAATAAGGTTGTGAAAAATTGTCTTTATTGTTTAACCTTTTTGTTAAATTCACAAAAATACTCTGCTCTCATGGATCTCAAGCAATTGCAAACTATACATGGGTTTATTCAAATCTTTGTTAAATGTGTGGCACAATTATTCGCACCCATATTTCATATGTGAGAAATATAATTTGCGGTAAATTCCCATTGATATTAAAAAAAATTTAGTACACCAGGAAATTGTTCAACCATGACTTCGTGTTTCACAAGGGTATAAATTGGAGGTAATACACAGGCCAAATTCCCCTAGTCATTCATAACAATGGATAAGACCAAGGAATATAGCTGTGGTGTGCAGCCTAAGGTTGTTAAGCTTCACAAAATGTGAAGTGGCTATAAGAAAATAGCAGAAGCATCGAAAATGCCCATTTCCACCATCAGGGCAATAATTAAGACGTTCCAGTCAACTTTAAATGTTATGAATCCACCTGGAATTGGACCTGTGTTTATATTGTCTCAACACACTGTGAAGAGGATGGTTTAAGTGGCCAAAAAATCTTAAAGGATCACAGCTGGAGAATTGCAAAAGTTCTTGGGGTCAGAAAGTCTCCAAAACTACAATCTGAAGTCACCTACAGCATCACAATTTGTTTGGAAGGGTTTCAAGTAAAAAGCCTCTACTCTCATCCAAAAACAAACTCCAGCGTCTTCAGTTTGAAAGACACTACTGGAACGTCGAATGGGATCGGGTTCTATGGTCAGATGAAACTGAAATATAACTTTTTGGCAACAAACACTAGAGGTGATTTTTGACGCACACAGTCAATCCCTGTGATCCTTGAAGATTTTTTGGCCACTTAAACCATCCTCTTCACAGTGTGTTGAGACAATATAGACACACGTCCATATGAAAAATGACTTTTTTTTTTATTTAAAATTTTTTTTTATTAACAATAAAAAAATATTTATCAAACAAGCAAATACTAAATCTACCATCACCTTAGGCATTTATGTTTATGGCTATGTAAAGATAGACCGGCCCGTTCTCATTTTATACAGCACCATTTCGTTTGTCATAATTTAATAACTGATTTTCATCAAATGTTCAGTGTTCTTCTTGGTCCATGACCTAGTGACCTATTATAAGGATGTGTTTTTGATAGACACCAAAGCACTTCTGCAAGTCACTCTGGATAAAGGTGTCTACTAAATGGTATAAATGTTTATTTATTTATTTTTTTAAAGCTATTTAAATGCAACTGTATAATCTTTGTCAAGGTTTGCGTTAGTCTGCTCATGTGCAAATTTGCACATGCTCAGGAGTACAAATGTTTTATAACACATTTTCATGAAATACAAACTTTCTTGTGTAAACGCTCATATGAATGATTTATGAATAGATCAGATTGTATCCAGCTTGATAAATGAAGCCCATTATTAGATAACCAACACATGGCTTGGAGGGGGAAATATTTAAATCTCATTTACTCATTAACATTTAAAAAAAAAACATTTACTCTCTCCAGATTTTGTGTGTCTGAACTTGAACTTTTACAGAATTTTCAAGTTTTTATTTGTGTTTTATAAATATATACAGTATTTTTATTTCGACTTAAAAAAAAACTTTTTATTCATTATAAATAATAATAATTCAACTCTGCTCTAACTACCTCTGGACAGCTACATCATTTGTTACTTAACATGCATCAGAACACAGGCAAGTCCGTCATAGTGCAAGACCAACTTATAATAAGCCACATACCCTAGCTTGTGTTATTTGTGGCAGAGATCGATGAAGCAGTCTGGGTTCTGTTATGTTTATTCCAAAATAGCCAGATTAGTGCCTGTGCAAGAGCATGTGCTGCATACACAGTTCAGAACCAACAAAGGGTCTGGGTTATCAGAACTGTAACTTTGGCCGATTTTTATCTGCGAATATGAAGAGTGCTCAATGTTTGTGCTCATTTCTGCCATATTGCTGAAACTTGTCAGCTCTGGAATAGGGTTACCTTTAAAGTAGAAGTGCTGGTTCAGTTGAACTCTCTGCTTAACATAAAGCTGGACTTTGAAACTGGCACATGTAGTGAGCATGCTGTTCCTCGCTGGGTGTCCCACTGTGCCCAATTTTAAAATGAAGAACAAACTTGGAACCTTTGCTTGCTGCTAAGGGTTTATTTTTGTGTGGAGTATTCTGTTCTAAGGGCAGTAGCAAAAAAGTTCAGCATAAGTACTTCTACTCTTGTTCCTGTATGTGGAGCATAATTATAGATATTCCTGACAGTCAGTGGGGAACGATGTGCTGACTAAAGCATCTAACCGAATTGGACCGGTTTACTTCAGACAGCTTTTTGGTCTGTTTACTCGTTGAGCATCTTTTTGTGTTGAGCCCTTCTTACAGCTGCGTAATAGTTCTTTTTATGATTAATGTGTTGGAGTGTTTGTGCCTCCAGCACTGTCTTTATGGGAGTGAGCTTTCTGCAGGTTAGGTGTACAGTGAGTAAGTGGTGTGGGGTATGTGCTTCACACTGAAATGTTTTCCTGAGCTGCACACACCAGCTGCTACAAAGCTGGGACTTGTAGAATTCTAAGCCTAAAGGCAGCATTTGTGTAAGGGAACAAATTGATGAGAAAAGCTGTTAACAGTTCTATAACGCTGGTATAATGCGAGTCGAAGGAAGATCTTATGTTGCTTTGTGAAATAAACGTTGCTTCCACCTCCGTTTGGTTCTGTCTAGATGATTAGCAGAGGTTTTGTTTTGTTTCTTTATTTTACTGCAGATCATCAGTAAACAAATGTTTTGATTCCAATAGATAAGAAATCGTATATATAGTTCATGTTGGGGGGGTTAAGTTGGACGTGATGAGTTAAACCTATTTATGTATTTCATTCAATTATCCAAGTTGTTATTATTGGGGGTAAAAATGTTTTACCCACACATGTGGTGTGGGTTTTTTTTTTTTCCCTCCCAGTAAGTTTATTTAAAACCATTCAAAGTACTTTTGTTCAAATCCATTATCTTCGAAGTGCTCATTCTGATATTTTTGCTTTAGCACAATCAGCGAACGAATGTTTGTTCCACGTCTGTATTGTATGATTACTTACCACATGCAGGAATTTTTACATTTCTGCTCTGTCAAAATAAGAGTGTACAGCTGTTGACTTCAGTGATAAGTTTCATATAGACCATTTATGAACACTTACCTTGACCTTGTCTTGACCTTTTTTTATAATACCGTTGTAGAAGAGTAATGATCTCACTAATCAGAAGAGGACCGGTTTTCCTTTCTAGTCAGATTCCTCTCGAGGATTCTTCATGTCGTCATTTCAAGGCGTTTTTCCTAGCCACTTTCACCTCTGACGTGCTCATTAGGATCTTCAACCCGATTTCTGCACTATACAAAAACATGGATGGTGAATGTTTCAGTTCTTTTCTCACTAAAGGGAAAGGTGCCACAATTATTGTTTGTAGTAATCACACACTCTTTATACATGTGGTAGATCGTAAATCATGTAATCGTATGTCAGTCATATAGCGTTAGGACAGAAATTGTTTGAGATCTACATCTGGATGTCTTCAGAAGTCTGTTGCTACCCATCAGCGTCATGGAGCACGCCTACAGCATCCGTCATGCTCGTCATCACGGCCACGTTCTCCGTGAAGGGATTTGACAAGACATCTGTTCTCTTTAGAAATGCGAGCAAGTAGCCATAGCAACCCGAGCGATGGGATACTCCTTCTCAGTAATCACAAACAGTGAAACGATGGAGATGGCCCGATGGCCCGTTATTTCTTGCATGCTGTCCCAATTTGATCAGATGGGTCTAACGTACGGGTACACTTACTGATTGAATTCTGTCATTGTACAAATTTTTCCACTTTTGCTCTACCTTCTCTGCTCGTCAACATGAACCACCATAGGACCACCTCTGAGCAGATATTTTTGTGTAGTGGATCATTGGTTGTAAAATGTACAACCATCAACAAGCAGTGTTGAAAGGCTGGAAAATTATTAAACCCAAAATTAGCATTTTTGCTAATTTTCCAAAAAGATGAGCTACAATGTCTTAACTACACCTGCTAGTTAAGTGTAATACGTGTATACCGTTCTGAAGTCACAGCCCTTTTTGTATCTTTTTTTTTTATTTATTTTTTATTTCTTTCTTGCAGTGCCAGTCATTTCCTTGCAGCAAGAATGGCTTTAAAATAGGAATGAGGCTAGAGGGAATCGACCCCTTGCATCCTTCCATGTTCTGTGTGCTCTCCGTGGCTGAGGTTCGTAAACTCCCAAAGGACCGTTATAAAAGCACCTTTATAAATAAACAACCAACCAATTGGTTGTCACGTGTGTCCTCTAGGTGATTGGCTACCGTCTGCGTCTGCACATTGACGGATACTCGGACTGCTATGACTTTTGGGTTAATGCTGATTCCCCTGATATCCAGCCAGCAGGATGGTGTGAATCCGTAGGTCGCAAACTACATCCTCCAAAAGGTATGGGGGGGTTCACAAGCTGTGATCTCTGATGAACATATCTGCCATGTTTCCACTTGGCAGATGGAAAGCTGTCAGCAGTCCACCTGTGCCACTTGCATTTAAAGGATGGCGATTCATTTAGACAGTCTGTTTTATAAACGATGTGCAATATAAAGAGAGATAAATGGTGCTTGGGTTACACCTCCTATATTGTTAATTGAATTAGTTTAACATGGATCAGGACTGAGTCGCATCATATATATTAGACAATCTTCACATTTCATATTTTTGTGTGCTTAATAATGTCTGTATCTCCTGCCTTTCTCTCTTTTAACTTGTACTCTTTTACATGACTCGTTGTCTGTCTCTCAGGTTATAAGATGAATGAGTTTAACTGGGAGAAATACTTGGAGTCTTGCAACGCTCAGGCTGCACCAAAGAATCTGTTCAAATCCCAAACCAGTGTAAGTGCTCTGCCTTGCGCGGATTCAGCTGACATCTCGCATACAGACAGCAGAAGGAGAATGCGTCTATATTAGCAGTGAACACTGCCTCTTACAGGCTGAAAGAACCTGTTGTTTTGTATTCCAGAAAGTAAAGGCTGCAATGGAAATATCAAGGTTTTGTGTATTGGTAATCTCTGCTCATTGATGCTGTTATTCAATAGTTAATATCTGTGGGGTCAGAATTGGTGCAACATCAATTATTAAGAACTGAGGTGGTGGGGAAGTCAGCTGTGAAACTCTTAGTGGGCATTATGATTAATTACAAATACAGTAACTGAAATGCCTTGGTGTACAATAATGTAATGAATTTGTGTGTTGAGTTATTCTTGTTTAAATGTCTAGCTTTGTTTACATTAGTCATAAGGTTGGCCCTCTAAATAAGATAAACATGTTTTTAACAGACTAACACCACCTCAAAATTTGAAGTGGGCATGAAACTGGAGGCAGTGGACAGGAAGAACCCCTGCCTGGTGTGCGTGGCCTCTGTTGCCG
The DNA here is from genome assembly GCA_022414735.1 of Noturus placidus. NCBI lineage: Eukaryota > Metazoa > Chordata > Actinopteri > Siluriformes > Ictaluridae > Noturus > Noturus placidus. The sequence continues at coordinate 103,184 of JAFFST010044879.1, read as the reverse complement.
ACATCGTAGACAACCGCTTCCTGGTTCATTTTGACAACTGGGACGACACATACGATTACTGGTAAGAGACCCTGATGGAAGAAACTCGTGGAGAAAATGACAAAAGTCTATAGTGTACCGAGTGTTCAAACAAACAAAAAAACAGACCAAAATTAAGGATTCAGATTTGTTCTTGGTTATTATTAAGCCATTGGCTTCAATGTATAATGAAGGCACAGGGTTGTGAGGTATGTAAGTGTGGTGTAATTTAATTCTGGAGGCATGTCATGGCTCATATTTTGCATTTATATATAAAGTGTATCTGACTTGCTTTTGAATCACTGAAGGAAAGCATGATGCCTGCAGGAAAACATCGTTCAGACATTTATTCAAAATATTTAATGTGTTTTGAGAGAAGTGTACTGATTAGTTACGTGAATGTAATAACTGCTCATTTTGGGGTTTTTTTTTCTCTTTTTGTTTAAAAAAAAAAAGTATTTACGGGTATAATATTTATGATTGAAATTGACTAAGGTCAGCTTGAACAGTGAGAATCTATTGTTCACATGTTACTGGTAGTTTTCTGTAATTTAACATGGCTTCCTGAATTGGGTAATGAAATGCATCTTCGAAGGAAGTGTATAAAAGGTTACTATATTATTTGTGTTGAAAGAGGAGAAATGTTCTCCTATTTGTTATACTACTTGCTTCCAGCAGGAGAAGCTCTGAGCCTTCTCAAATCGAAGCAAACATCTCATGACGCACTGCAGAACACACACATGCACAGAGCAGAGACTGTTCGTATTCTCCGTAGTCCACTTTATTTCCTCTTGGAGGATTCTGCATAATTTCATTCCTTGCTTTTAGACTTGTCAAGTTGGAGCTGCAAGCATCCAGCAATAAACTGGTGTTCTGTCAGTGAAGCTTAAAAATATACTAACATGCATGCTGTATGAGAATTCAGTTCTTTTCAGACATCAATGTTGTAATTGGACAAGTGAAATGAAGTATGTGGACTTTTTCTTTTTGGTTTGTGTTTGCTCAGGTGTGATGCCAGTAGCCCCCATATCCACCCTGTGGGCTGGTGCCAGGACCACAGACGACCTCTCACAGCACCTCAGGGTAGGTACCAAGCCAGACCTGTGTCCTAGGCTTTCTTTTGTCTGCCCTGCTCTCTAAATTCTGTTGTGGCTTTAGTTATTAATTTGGTTAGTTCCATTTTTGTGATAATTACATTTTCTGTTTGACAAATGTCATGACTGTGTAATTAGTCTTTCCCTTTTTTGTCCTTATTTTAAGGAGTTATTCCTTTAATCAGTCCATATAGGATTTCGCAGAGGTTTTTCTTTGTGATTGTCGCCGACCGAGACGCTTGATTTTGCGGCATCTTTTTTCAAACTTTGCAATGCAACTGGCAGAGATTATTGTGCTGCTTTAATTTTTTTCCCCCAATCCCCCCCCCCCCCGACAGTTAACAAATTGGTAAATGAGAACTTTTGTCTTAACCCATGTTCGATAGATTTAAATCGAAGAGGGCTTTGTTTGAATGTGTGTTGTGATGTCACATGATGTGTCTTGTCCAAATCTGCAGTAACTTTGAAGAATTGCAAGCCCCTGGAGGGAAGGAATAATCACTAAACTACACAATACCGTTCATATAATAAGAAACTATTACTGCTTTAATCAATAGTGCACACTTTTTAATAGATATCAAATATATTGATATCATTAAAATGCCTTCTTTTAGGGTGGCGGTGATGTCTGTCTGTAGTTTGGCTTGATAAAACAGAGGGGTTATAATCTCTTAATTCAATAAAAGGTGGGTGTGTGTGTGTGCAACTACTTGTAATGTTATCTGATCTATTCCCACAGCTGACCTTCAGATAGATACATACTAGTGCAGGCCATAAAATTAGAATATCATCAAAAAGTTGATTTATTTCAGTAATTCCATTCAAAAAGTGAAACTAGTATAATGTATACATTCATTACACACAGACTGATATATTTCAAGTGTTCATTCCTTTTAATTTTGATGATTATAACTGACAACTAATGAAAAAATCAGTATCTCAGAAAATTAGAATATTGTGAAAAGGTTCAATTTTGAAGACACTTTGTGCCACACTCTAATCAGCTAATTAACTCAAAACACCTGCAAAGGCTTTAAATGGTCTCTGTCTAATTCTGTAGGCTACAAAATCATGGGGAAGACTGCTGACTTGACAGCTGTCCAAAAGATGACCATTGACATCTTGCACGAGGAGGGCAAGACACAAAAGGTCATTGCTAAAGAGGCTGGCTGTTCACAGAGCTCTGTGTCCAAGCACATTAATAGAGAGGCGAAAGGAAGGAAAAGATGTGGTAGAAAAAAAAGTGTACAAGCAATAGGGATAACCGCACCCTGGAGAGGATTGTAAATCAAAACCCATTCAAAAATGTGGGGGAGTTTCACAAAGACTGGACTGTAGCTGGAGTCGGTGCTTCAAGAACCACCACACACAGACATATGCAAGAACATGGGTTTCAGCTTTCACATTCCTTGTCAAGCCACTCTTAAACAAGGCACAGCCTCAGAAGCATCTTGCTTCTGACTGCTGCTGAGTGGTCCAAAGTTATGTTCTCTGATGAAAGTAAATTTTGCATTTCCTTTGGAATTCAAGGTCCCAGAGTGTGGCGGAAGAGAGGAGAGGCACAGAATCCACGTTGCTTGAAGTCCAGTGTAAAGTTTCCACAGTTAGTGATGGTTTGGAGGGCCATGTCATTTGCTGGTGTTGGTCCACTGTGTTTTCTGAGGTCCAAGGTCAACGCAGCTGTCTACCAGGAAGTTTTCGAGCACTTCATGCTTCCTGCTGCTGACCAACTTTATGGAGATGCGGATTTCATTTTCCAACAGGACTTGGCACCTGCACACGTTGCCAAAGCTACCATTACCTGGTTTAAGGACCATGGTATCCCTGTTCTTAATTGGCCAGCAAACTCGCCTGACCTTAACCCTATAGAAAATCTATGGGGTATTGTGAAGAGGAAGATGCGATTCGCCAGACCCAACAATGCAGAAGAGCTGAAGGCCACTATCAGAGCACCCTGGGCTCTCATAACACCTGAGCAGTGCCACAGACTGATTGACTCCATGCCACACCTCATTGCTGCAGTAATCCAGGCAAAAGGAGCCCCAACTAAGTATTGAGTGCTGTACATGCTCATACTTTTCATGTTCATACTTTTCAGTTGGCCAACATTTCTAAAAATCCTTTTTTTGTATTGGTCTTAAGTAATATTCTAATTTTCTGAGATACTGATTTTGGGGTTTTCATTAGTTGTCAGTTATAATCATCAAATTAAACTGAATGAACACTTGTATACATTCATTACACACAGACTGATTATATTTCATTATACTAGTTTCACTTTTTGAGTGGAATTAATGAAATAAATAAACTTTTTGATATTCTAATTTTATGACCTGCACTAGTATGTACAGTCAAACTCTTAAGTCAACATTATGTTTTGATTTTTGTTTAAAATGTTTAGATAATTTTGCAAAATGTAGTGCATCCTATCAGAAGTGGATAGTTTAGATTTATACACTACATAGGGGTCCATATTATTATAATTGGCTCTGGTATTTCCCTCAACTATTATTGTCTTTCAATCTTCACTTTACTGAACCTTTTGTTCCTATGGATCATAATAATCACTACATAAACATATGAGTCAGCCAGTTGTTCAGATACAAGACTTTAATAGAAATGTATATAATATTTATAGTTTCTGGTTCACTCGTCTATCTGTGGGTGTGTGTGTCCCTCCTCTCTTTCAACCCTCATTCTTTTCTTCTGGCCTGCTGAGTTATGCTAAGCTAAAGCTGCTCCCAAGTTTTCACCCAAACTGTAGCTGTCATCATCTTTCCACAAATAGCGGAACGTTAATCCTCCAGCACATTCATTATATATCGAGCCATGCACCGACAACGTGTTGGGGTTGAAACCTGCTCTGCCTCGTTATCGCTTACTTTTAGTTTAGCTTTATCTTATGTCAGACTGCTGTGTGAGCACAGGACCATGTAATTGAGCAATGGAGACCTTTTTGGAGAGAGTCACACAACTGTCACCGAGACAGATGGAGCAGTCTATACTGTAAACCTGGCTCATGGTGATAGCAGCTAGCACAGCCATTCCTGTCCTGAGTAGCAGGCTCAGCTTAGGGTTAAACCCAGTTGAATGCAAACAGGATCATATCTTCACACTTGACCTGCACAATCTGAGACAGATATGGACCATCTAACCGGTACACGACTCTGATGGAGCTCTCCTTCACCAACTTCAATTCACTTCTTTACTAGGCAACAAAACTAAGGGTGTATACAGTAAGCACTGTGTGCTTTATGAAAAATAATGAATTCTGTTCCAGTTAGTGTTTAAATTTAATAGTTACTAGTATTCTGTCATTTTTGGAATGGGGCTAGACATTTAATCTTTTGGAATGTGTTTATTTTTTTTTTTTAAGTCCCCTTTTTGGAGAAATATGTGACTCTTTTTTTGCGGATTAATGCTATGGTATTGTCTCAGGCATGGTAATACTAATCGTGCGGTAAGAGCAGTGAAATGCTGAGCATGTGGCAGTCAGTAATGCCCATTTGTCACCTGTCGCAGTACAAGGATCAATCAGTTGCGCTACAGCACATACTCTGCCATCAGTGTGGCTTTTTACACCAGATATGTGTACATGCACTTAAACGATTTGTTCAGTATTTATGCTATATTGTGCAGTTTATGTTCATTATCTAAACTGTATGTAGTTATATTTCAGCCCTTTGTCGTGTTGCTGCACTGTGTTCTCGCCTCATTTCAAATTCTGTAGAACCTAATGAAGTACTACGGAGTTGCAACTTTTTATTTTCATTAAATTTTTTATATAAATTATTGCATCCTTTCAGATATTTTATTTCTTCATTTTGATGTTTCAGAATTCTACACTACATATGGGTCCAGACAATTATATTTAACACCTTTTTATTGCTCTAAAGTACTATTTCTTTCAATCTTTGCTTTATTATGATTCTTAGTTAAGTGTTCTGTTCCCAAATCACTTGTACATAAACATAAATCTGTCTTTCGGATGAGACGTTAAACTGGGGTCCTAACTCTCTGTGGTCATTAAAAATCCCAGGACACTTCTCGTAAAAGTGTAAGGGCATAACCCTGGTGTCCTGGTGAAATTCCCTGATTAGCCCTTCTCTGTCATGGTCCCCTAATAATCTCCATCTCTGAATTGGCTACATCATTCTCTCCTCTACACTAATAGCTGGTGGAGGAGCCCCCCCCCCCCTACTATGTAAAGTGCTATATAAATGTAGGTTTTTTATTATTATTATTACTATAACTCATAACTAGAGATGTACAGATGTATCGGCCGAAAAAGGCAGTTTTTCACACGTGCTTTCGCTCTCTCTGTGTGTGTGTATGTGTATATGTGTGTGTGTGTGTGTGTGTGT
>JAFFST010044879.1:81628-97688 GCA_022414735.1 Noturus placidus | reverse complement strand
TATATATACTGTGTGTGTGTATATATATATATAATAATTTGTGTGTATAATATAAATATTTATATATAATATATGTATGTACGTGTGTATATATGTATGTATTACATAAATAAATAAATGCGCGTAGTATACACTCCTGTCAGTGCTCAGACCATAGGCCGCACTCTGCATCAAATTGGTCTGCATGGCTGTCGTCCCAGAAGGAAGCCTCTTCTAAAGATGATGCACAAGAAAGTCTGCAAAACAGTTTGCTGAAGACAACAGACTAAGGACATGCATTATGAGACCTAGATAATCTTATTTGGTTCTGATGGGGTCAAGCGTGTTTGGAGGCAACCAGGTGAGGAGTACAAAGACAAGTGTGTCTTGCCTACAGTCAAGCATGGTGGTGGGAGTGTCATGGTCTGGGGCTGCATGAGTGCTGCCAGCACTGGGGAGCTACAGTTCATTGAGGGAACCATGAATGCCAACATTTATTGTGACATACTGAAGCAGAGCATGATCAGTATTCCAGCATGATAACGACCCAAAACACACCTCCAAGACAACCACTGCCTTGCTAAAGAAGCTGAGGGTGAAGGTGATGGACTGGCCAAGCATGTCTTAGACCTAACCCCTATTGAGCATCTGTGGGGCATTCTCAAACGGAACGTGGAGGAGCACAAGGTCTCCAACATCCACCAACTCCGTGATGTCATCATGGAGTAGTGGCAACCTGTGAAGCTCTGGTGAACTCCATGCCCAAGAGGGTTAAATCATTGCTGGAATATAATGGTGTCCACACAAAATATTCACACTTTGTGCCCAATTTGGTCATTTTCACTTGGGGGTGTACTCACTTTTGTTGCCAGTGGTTTAGACAGTAATGTCTGTGTGTTGAGTTATTTTGAGCGGACAGCAAATTTACACTGTTACACAAGCTGTACACTCACTACTTTACATTGTAGCAAAGTGTCATTTCTTCAGTGTTGTCATGTGAAAAGATAATCAAATATTTCCAAAAGTGTATGTGCGTGCTCTTCATTTAAATCTTTCAATGGCGTTAATGCAGCGTGGCAAAAAAATACAAATAGACTAGACTTTGAAACTCCTGCTTCACTCTGCTCACTTTTGGTGTAAAATTTTAGCAGTGCCGAGATTACAGAGCTTACAACCTGCAGTTTTGTCATTCTCCACAACTGACATCTTTACACACAGCACGAAAACGATGTGTTCCCGCCCTCTTTTGATTGACAGGATGTAATGAGGATGTAATGAATTTATAGGATGAGACATAGTGTACCTGTGAATTTAATGGGTTGATATTAAGGCACATGGGGACAGTGTCACAGGAACTGCAGGGACGGTCTGGTGTTTGTCCCTGTTATACTGTCCCCATGTCACACGTGCTTGTTGAACATCCCATTGCAGAATTGTTTCCCTTTGCTATTATAATAATCTCTCTTTTTCTTGGCATAGCTGTATGGAGTTCTGCCCATTTAGCCACAAGAGCATTAGTGAGGTCAGTCACTGATGTTGGGTGAGGACTGGCAAGCAGTCAATGTTCCAATCCTCCCCAAGGTGTTCAGTGGTCAGGGCTCTGTGCAGGTCGCTCGAGTTCTTTCACACCAGCCTTGGCAAACCATGTCTTAATGGACCTCACTCGGTACACAGAGGCATTGTCATGCTGGAACAGGTTTTGTACCCTTTAGTTCCAGTAAAGTGAAATGTTAATGTGGCAGCACAAGATTTTCTAGACTATTATGTGCTCCCAGCTTTGTGGCAACTGTTGTGAGGAAGACCCACATATGGGCATGATGGTCAGATGTCTACATATTTTGGCTGTATAGTGCATGTAGTATGGAGCTTCTCATCACCTATTTACATGGACAACAATAATCCTCTGTTAACCCAATTAAGACAATGCTGTGATTTAAAAATTGCTGTTTACATGGCAGTTTCTTAATTACCTTAATCTGATTAAGGTCATACTCGAAGTAAACACTAATCGAGTCAAGACAGGTGGAGTACTCCTGTTTTAGTCGCATTATCGAGGTGTATTACAGACATGTAAACACCTTAATCACATTATGAACGTCATGTGTTGTCACAGGACACGATCACACATGGCAGTGCAAAACATTTTATGGCGAAAATGTGAGTACGGCTGCGTCCCAAACGCATAGTTTCCGTCTATAGGCCTGTAGTGGGAAAAAATGCATGCATCTCTGCTACTATATAGATAAGTACATGGTTTGGGACGCAGCCCACAGCTTCAAGCAGTTGTCTATTTGCACGTACAGCATGACGAATAATTAACTGCACTTGAAGCGTTCGTAAAAAAATTAAATCAAAACACCCCAATCTGTACATGGTACCATAACAAAGACTAGCTGTATGCTGATGCGTGAAATTCTGGCGGGACGGCGTGACGTAATGACGTGTGCCATTAATCCAATTATGTTTTATAACGTAAAATGGGTACATGAAAGGAGTATTCTAAAAGTGACTCATGTAAACACCTTAATCACATTATCTTACTCCGACTAAGGTCAATAATTAGATTATTGCTGTCCATGTAAACGTAGTCACTGACTTTACATGCACATCAATATTCCAATATTAATCAGAATTTGACCATTTTCTAATTAGTATTGGTTCATTTAATTGCCACAATCAGATTGTCTTAATCCTAATCAGGCAGTATTCTGATTCCCACTCCTGGAATATGCCTGTTTTAATCAAATTTGTTGCTTGTAAACACCTTTATTCAGAAACTCTACTGAAAGGAGATATGTGCACATGCTCAGTCCACGAGACATTTACGGTAGCAATGGCAGCGTCTTGAATCTCACAGGAAAGCAAATGAAGATTTGCATACTTACAACAGCCGTGTATACAGGAATATTATGATCCCTGTGTAGGCATATAAACATCGTATTCGGAATATGACTGCAACCCGAATCTAGACCTAAAACGTTATTTGATGTGCGTGTAAGCATAGTGACAACGTGCATACTTGTTCCTTAATCAAGTGCTCCCTTAAAGTATTGAACATTCTCAGGTGATTTGATTGGGGTGTTGTTTTTGTTTGTTTGATTTAAAGGGTTGTGATTTTCGAACACTATAAAAAATGTATTCTATTTGCTACGGAGTTAATTGAGCGGTGACAGTTTAATCCAAGCCTTAATAACTCAAAGCTATTATCCTATAAATACTGCCCACTTGGATGTAAAGTTCTGGACTTAAAAGGCTCTGTGGCTCCAATTTAAATAATGAGCCTGATATTTGAATACTTGGTTCACATGAAATGACTCTCTACTGAAGGGGTTTGTGGAATTTAGTTTACAGTTAAAGGTGTCCATGTCTGTAAAAAGTTTTCAGCAAAACAAGGCGTGAACTCCTGACTTATTGGAAGCAAGCCAATATAACTGTTAAAGGCAGATCATACAGATTATTTCAGTATGAGCCATTTCCTGTAGCGGGCAGAGAGTGGTATGCTTAGTCTTCTGTTTCACATCATCTGATAAATAGCACTCTTGTTCAAGGAAGGTGTTAATGTTCACCATTAGTCCAAACCATTAACAGCTTATTCAGTGCCTCAGCCACATTACTTACCAAGTCAATGAGCCTGGCAGCATGTATGATGCCTTTTTTTTCTAATCAGATTGCTTTTACTTTTATTCAAGGACACCCGAATCCAGAGCATTTCATATGGGAGGAGTATTTAGAAGACAATAGTGCTTCTGCAGTTCCGAGCCAAGCGTTTTGTATGGTGAGCAAAGAATGATAATTGTGTTTCCATTTCTGCTCATGTACAGTGCATCCAGAAAGTATTCACAGCGCTTCACTTTTCCCACATTTTGTTAGTTCCAAAATGGATTCAATTCATGATTTTCCTCAAAATTCTATAAACAATACCCCGTTATGACAACGTGAAAAGATTATTTGAAATCTTTGCAAAAAGGCACATTTACATAAGTATTCACAGCCTTTGCTCAATACTTTGTTGAAGCACCTTGGGGACCAATTACAGCCTCAAGTCTTTTTGAGAATGATGCTACAAGCTTGGCACACGTATTTCTGGACAGTTTCTCCCATTCTTCTTTGCAGGGCCTCTCAAGCTCCATCAGGTTGGATGGGAAGCGTCAGTGCACTGCCATTTACAGATCTCTCCAGAGATGTTCAATTGGGTTCAAGTCTGGGCTCTGGCTAGACCACTCAAGGACATTCACAGAGTTGTCCTGTAGCCACTCCTGTTATCTTGGCTGTGTGCTTATGGTCGTTGTCCTGTTGGAAGATGAACCTTCACCCCAGTATGAGGTCCAGAGTGCTCTGGAGCAGGTTTTCATCAAGGAGGTCTCTGTACATTGCTGCATTAATCTTTCACTCGATCCTGACTAGTCTCCCAGTCCCTGCCGCTGAAAAACATCCCCACAGCATGATGCTTCCACCACCATGCTTCACTGTAGGGATAGTATTGGCCAGGTGAAGACTTGTGCCTGGTTCCTCCAGACATTCAGGTCAAAGAGTTCAATCTTTGTTTCATCAGACCAGCAAATTTTGTTTCTCATGGTCTGGGAGTCCTTCAGGTACCTTTTGGCAAACTCCAGGCGGGCTGTGGATTCCGTTTGACCACTCTATTCAGGCGTGATTGATGGCGTGCTGCAGAGATGGTTGTTCTTCTGGAAGGTTCTCCTCTCTCCACACAGACACGCTGGAGCGCTGTCAGTGACCATCGGGTTTTTGGTCACCTACCTGACTAAGGCCCTTCTCCCCCGATCGCTCAGTTTGGCCAGGCGGTCAGCTCTAGGAAGAGTCCTGCTGGTTCTAAACTTCTTCCATTTATGGATGATTGAAGCCACTGTGCTCATTGTGACCTTCAATGCTGAAGAAATGTTTCTGTACCCTTCCGCAGATCTGTTCCTCGATACAATCCTGTCTCGGAGGTCTACACACAATTCCTTGGACTTTTCTGGTTTGTGCTTTGATGCATTATTGTGGGACCTTATATAGACAGGCGTGTTCCTTTCCAAATCATGTCCAATCAACTGAATTTACCACAGTGGACTCCCATCAAGTTGTAGTAACATCTCAAGAATTATCATTGGAAACAGGACGCACCTGAGCTCAATTTTATGTCCTGGCAAAGGCTGTGAATACTTGTCCTTTTTTTTTTTATTATTATTATTAATTTGCAAAGATTTCAAACAACTTCTTTCACATAGTCATCATGAGGTATTTTTTTTTAAAAAGTTTCCTTTTACTTACTGAAATGTAAAGTTGGGATTGGATTTAGGTGTAGACATAGCGTTAATTAGCTGTGTGGGTTTCATAATTATTCCTAAATTCCAGCTGCAATGTCCTGACTGAAAAAAAGGGGCTCCTCAAGGCTTTAAACATTTCGAATGGGATTTAAATTAAAACAGGCTCACTCCTCTTTCACCGTAGCTTGTAGTTGCACATTCTGCGACTGCAGGTGTGGTTTGTCAACCTGTCATAAAGCCAAGTGACGATTCTGATCAACACTGTCTGCCTGCAGAGAACACCTCATGGATTTCAAAACAACATGAAAGTAGAAGTGGTGGACAGGAGAAACCCCATGCTGATCCGCGTGGCCTCAGTCGTTGATACTGAAGATTACAGAGTCAAGGTGAGCTGGAGAACAGCACAGACACCAGCTTTATATCCATCATGTCTAGGCAAGGGACAATTTTATCAAATGGTGCCTTTGTCCCTGGGAGATGTTTCATAGAACACATTATTATATTATGGACATTATTGTCAACTAGTTGGTTCTATTGAACATGTCCTATGGACGTTCTTGTCAGAGCTTTTTTGATTCTTTCTAATTCGTTGTTTATTTCTGATAATGACCTTTTTATAATGGAATGTAAAGTTACAATTGGACAGGATTTGATGTAATTTTTTCTAAACTCTTCAAGGTTCTTGTTTTCTCTGGTTACAGTGGGCTTAACTACAGAGAATGAAGCAACACCAAGTGTGTGCTGGTACATTTTTATATCCGGGGCAGTTGTAAAGACACTGTATTCTTACTGGCCACTTTATTAGGCAATGCCTTATTACATCTTGGCACAACACTTGAATTTTTGTTTGTTTTAATTGGGGACTCTGCATTCTAAAAGTTCAGCAATGACTTTAAATTGCCAATACTGAGGTGTGTGTGAAATTTTGGAAACAAAAGGACGGTGTGTTATGGGGATGTACGCATGAGGATGCATTACATGGTGTCATTAACATGCTTTAGTCTCCATTATGAAATCAAATGTGCTTTTTGGGGTTTTTTTTTTATTATTCATTCCTGATTGCATAAACATCAAAATTATTCAGCACAATGAATGCTTCAAGTGGTTTCCCCGAATTCGACTGAAAATGCAACTGATTTCTCCAGTCTCAAAATTATTCAACCCCTTCATGGCAAGCATCTTAAGTACTTAGTAGAGCACCCTTTTGCTGTTATGACCTGCTGCAAACATGACTCCTAGCTTCTGGCAGTGTTCCTGAGGAATCTTAACCTATTCCTCATGAGCAATGGCCTCCAGGTCAGTAATATTCTTTGGTTTGCATGCTACAAATCCCTCCCAGACAGTCAGGTGACTGTGATGGCCCTGTAGAATCTTCCAGGACTTCTTCTGCAACCAAGTCTTGGTGGAATTTGAGGTATACTTGGAACATAATCCTGTTGGAAGGTCCAATAACCTTGGGGTCTTGTCAGTCAGATCGCCTCACTCTCACTCGTGCTAAATGAAATCTGACTACTGCTAATCTGTGCTGCGACTCTGACTCAGTTGGGGAATGCTGAATTGAGCAGACGCGTTCAGTTTTTAATTGAAGCATCCGTTCTCTAACTGAACTAAATGATTTTCACTGCAAAAAGGCAAGTGAAGGGCAAGTGATGTAATCGGTGTGCAGCCCAAACACCGGTAACATAGACTATTGCAGCAAGCCTAACCCTGATCCATCGCTCCATAGAACAGAATCCAAAAACTTCTGTGGCTTATGTATATGATTATGAGCCGAAATTTCTTGTGCTTTTGGGCTAGTGTGCGTCTTGGAGTTCTGGCATCGAAACCTTCTGTGTTCAGTACGCACTTTACTGTGCTCACTGAAACCTCATTGCCTGTTGCCACAAAGTCTTACTCATCTTTTGCAGTTACTCGAGGGTTTTTCACAGCCAGTCATAGTGTAACCACCATTCCGTTAACTTTGAACTTGTGAACTATGCTTCCAACGGTGTGGCTAGGAGCATTCAGTACCTTCGCTATCTTTTTGTGTCCTGTTCCTTGTTTGTGAAGGGCGATGATCTCTTCTCTTAACTTTTTGGACCATTCTTTTGATTTGGCCATATTTCTAACATGCAGTCAGACATGACACTCAACAAACCCCAAACCAGTTCAGGTATCCAGCTCAAAGCACACCTGGTGCGACTAATTAAGCCCTTGATTAGTTGCATCAGGTGTGCTTGAGACACCTGTTTTGCAGATTGGTGCTGTTGTGAGGGATTCTATTCAGGGAGTTGACTCACTGAGAGACTGGAGAAATCCATTAGAAGTTGCATTTTTCAGTTGCATTTGGGGAAACCACTTAAAGCATTCATTACATTGAAATATTTCAATTGCTTTTGTTTGATTTTGTTCATTAAACAGCTGAAAGTCTGCAAAGTTTGACAATAAACCTGATTTGCAATGGGCGTTGAATAATTTTGCTTACAGCTGTACCAGCATTTAGGAGTGTGTAGCTCCAATGCAGGTCAGAACAGCATGTTGAATGTATTGATTTTGATCAGACACACTCCAATTCACTTCAGACTGCAGCAGTCTCAAATTAGAATTGTCTTTAACTATATATTGATTAGAACATCACTTCAGTTGTGCTTCATTAGATTGTTATTTTTCTGCAGTTTCTATGAGGCCTTTGTTTTTGTTTTTTTTTTTTTTTTGTTAATCAGGTTGACTAAACCTGAAATCGTTGGGACAGAAGACTTAATTAATGGACCGTTTTGTGCACACATTTTAAAGTGACCGAAGTATCACTGCTTCAGAGTTGAGTATGCTCTGGGATCATGGGCGAAGCTTGATCTGCACTTAATGATGTTTGCTAGGATGAAACCTAACGTCTCTTAACTGAACTCTGCAGTGAAATCCCATTAGATGTTCATCAGATGCTGCCTGTTGAGAATGTCCAGATGCAGCATACTTTAAGCAGACTCTGCTGTGATTTGATGTCTCTTGTGTATCTCTCTCTCACTCTCATTCTGAGAGTCTCACATATGCTGTTATCAGAAGGCATGATAATGGTTATTATTTTGAGTGCCAGAATGTAAGTGTTTTACAATCAGTATGAGCTTGGTGACTAACTTCACAACTGAAAGAAATTATTGGACTTGAATATTGTTCACCTTGTCCAGCTGCCAGTAAATCTACTTCTCGCTTGGAGCCCTAGACTTTTGCATAAACGATACTTGGACGATTGACCCAACATTATTTTATATACTGTATTTTCCGCACTATAAGGCGGCTTATAAGGCACAGTCTCAAATACGGGGTTAATTTCTGTACTTGACCAATAGATAAGGCACACAGTGTTTTAAGGCGCATACGGTTGTTACGCCAAACAAAGTCGCACATTTTTACAGTCCACACATAAGGCGCACCAGATTATTAGGCGCACTGCCGATTTTTGAGAGAATTTAAGGCTTTTAGTTGCGCCTTATAGTGCGGAAAATACTGTAATCTTTTCTTTTTTTATCATATATTTCATGGCTTTGTGCAAACTTCCTTTTTTTTTTTTTTTTTGCAATAGGTGCACTTTGATGGCTGGCACTCCAAGTTTGACTTCTGGGTCGACTCGGACCTGCCAGACCTTCATCCTGTAGGCTGGTGTGCAAGGACGGGTCACCCACTGGAACCTCCACTGAGTGAGTGTGAATTATTATAACCTGCATGTTATGCTGTGCTGCACAAGGTCAGTTATAGGTGTTTTTCCTCAAACGCACAGTCTGTCTTAATTTTTAGATGAGTTATATATGTATAACACTCAACATTATGTATGATGAAATGGCCTCTGGATTGGTCCGTACTGAAAACGGTTCATGTTCAGCAATGTGAGAACTTCAAGAACTGCATCTGTCTGGTTCAGAAGTGTAAGAAGTATATATTTTAGCATTCTGCCTTATTTAACACACCTGATTTAACTATTAAACTAATTACCAAGGCCTCCATGGGCTGTAGCTGGTGTGCTAAAATAAAGCAAACACAAATCTCTGTAGGGGTCCATCAGGACCTGAGTTTAACACTCTTGAGCTTGCCCGTTGTCCGAAACGATCTGTGCAAAAACATCGCAAGACGTGATGTGTCCAGAGGATCGCCGGCTTATTCTAAAGAGTAGTGTTTCCCTAATACCATAAAACAATTTAATAAATATTTCAAAGTGTAGACATGGATTGTGAGGTTTTAGGTTAGTTGGCTAATTTGACGGTTCTTGATCTATTTATTTAAAAGTATATAACGGGCAAACCTTTTTATTTTCTCACATGCACCTCACTTTTTCTTTTTTTTTTTGCTGTGGGGTGTTTTTAGCGGAAAACTACTTGAATATGCAAAATTGCAATAGCATAAAATTGTTTTGCAGTAAAAGTATTTTGCAGTAATTGTTGGTAAATGAGACCCTTTTAGCTATGCTCATGTTCGATGTGTGAGAATCAAAGAGGACTTTGGCTGAATGTGCATTGTGGTGACCACATGATTCCCCTTGGCCAAAATCTGCTGTAATTTTTGAAAAATGGTATACTCGTCTGAACATTGCAGAGTTTCCTTAATTTTGCGTTAATTTCCACGATGACAAAATTCTTGAGGGAATGCCCACAAGAAGCATTACTCATAGATCTAGTGAAGAAACTCTCACTTCTAGATGTGACCTCTTTGAGGTTTGAGCTGACATTTGGCCACATTGATTCTGTTGTGTTCTACTTGACTTGTTTACTGTGCTGTGTCTGGGCATGAGAATTTTGGACGGAATTCCAAACTGTTATAGCAAGATGGTTATGATCAGAGAAGATTCATCATCAGAATCAGAATCAGAAAAGGTTTTATTGCCAAGTACAGTTTTTAGCACATACAAGGAATTTGTTGTGGTGTTGATGGTGCACGTCACACATTTACTAAGTGGAATAATACTACACAGTATGTATAAATTCCAGAAAAGATGGACATAAATAGACTAAATTAAGAAAATGGAATGGTGTGTAGCCAGTATGTATAGTATGTACACAGTATGTATAGTATGTACACAGTATGTATAATTACAGAATAAGTTAGACATAAATAGACTAAATGAATAAATGGAATAGTATGTACAAAGTATGTATAGTATGTACACAGTATGTATAATTACAAAATAATATGGGCATAAATAGACTTAGAAAAGAAGGAACAGTGGCATGAAAGTCAGTGATTGGAATGTGGACTGAGTTCGTGTGGATTCCGGGCCTTATTAATAAGGCTAGTGGCGGACGGGAAGAAGCTATTCCTGTGGCGTGGGGTTTTGGTCTTGATGGCCCTCAACCTCCTACCAGATGGGAGTGACTCAAATATACAATGTCCGGGGTGAGAGGGGTCGGCCACAATCTTTTCAGCATGCTTCAAACTCCTGTTGACATACAGGTCTTGGAGCGATGGCAGATTGCAGCCAATCACCTTTTCTGCGGACCGAATGACACGCTGCACCCTGCTCTTGTCCTTGACAGTGCTAGCAGCGTACCAAATGGTGATGGAGGCTGTGAGGATGGACTCAATGATGGCTGTATAGAAGTGCATCATCATTGTCTTCGGCAGATTGAATTTCTTCAACTGCCGCAGGAAGTACATCCTCTGTTGTGCTTTCTTGATGAGGGCACTGATGTTCAGCTCCCACTTAAGATCCTGGGAGATGATGGTGCCCAAATAGCGGGAAGACTCCACAATGTCGATTGTGGAGCCACAGAGGGTAATGTGTTCAATGGCGGTGCGGACCTCCTAAAGTCCACTACCATCTCCACTGTTTTTGAAGCGTTGAGCTCTAAATTGTTCCGAGTACACCAGGTTACAAGATGGTCAGCCTCCCACCTATAGTCGGACTCGTCTCCATTGGAGATGAGTCCGATAAGGGTGATGTCATCCGCAAACTTCAGGAGCTTGACAGACTGGTGACTGGATCTGCAACTGTTAGTGTACAGGGAGAAGAGCATGGGGGAAAGAACACAGCCCTGAGGGGATCCAGTGCTAATGGTTAGAGAATCAGAGATGTGTTTCCCCAGCTTCATCATGCATTAAGAGGAAGGCATCATCTATCTCCAAATCATTTTTCCATAGTTACAGTGGGAGTTGGGGAAAGTCAATATACAAGGCTTATGCATTGTATTGTTGTAATAGTTATACTCCTTATTGAAAGCCTTTTTCTGGAGGTTGATGTATTTCAGTAAGTTTATTTGGGCATTCATTTTGCCTTTTTACAGCAAATGCAGGACCTTCTGACCTCAAGACCTCCATGACGCAGGGAGTGTGTCCAACCCCAGGCTGCAGGGGTGTGGGCCACATCAAGGGTGCAAAATACACAGGACACCACAGGTATGGCATATTTTTCTTGTAGTCGCTTAAAGAATTTCTGACTGAACACCTGGGATTAGATCATTCTGTTAAAGCTGAATCGATCTGGATTGAGCGTGACCTGAGCGAGTGTTACACTGAAGACTTGTTGCATCGTGCAAGCCTTTTAATCCAAGCCGAGGGAATTTTGCAGGAGTGTGTATGATTGTCTAGGAAGCAGGTTGATTTGGTGGGGTTGGCTTGCATCTTCAGCAAAAAAAAAAACCTGCTTTCATTGTTCTGCCTAGAGCAAGAGTATTCAGCTAAAGCTTGTGAAGGTCCAGCTACATCCAGATTCTGGATAAGAAACTAGCGTGACTGAAAAGTTGACATTCTTATACATTAACTTTCTTCCTGTGATGAGCAGAGCATATATTCTATCCCCCATCCTTTTATGTGTCCTGACAGTCTTCCGTCTTGTCAGAGTTTCTTCTCAAGCATACAGCTTCGTGCTGCAATTGGTATGCCAGTGCCTCTGTCACTCCTCAGCAGTTTTCTCTCCCAGCCCTTGCAGATCAATATTGTCACAAGACGAAATATCAAGTTAAATTTTGATTGATGAGAACCAAAGTGTAGTAAGAATTGTAATGTGCTGTTGTAAGCTTCATTCTGTCCTGCTGTTTGATCCATCCCCTTTCCCCTTTCATCTAAACGTCTCCATAAAGCCTGGAAAGTCTTTAACCGGTTCACCTTTTCAGCTGTGTAATCATAGCAGAATCAGTCAGGAGAAGAATTTGCATACTTTTCTACCTCTTTTAGATGGAGAGACTGGAATCCTTCAGAGAGCCATTTCTGATTAGAGAGAGTACGAGAGATGCGGCGTTTATTATCCATGTGGCAGAAAATGTTCTTCTCAGCCACTAAATAGGGCTGAGCTTCATTATTGAATAATTTACATTCTATTTGCATACATTAACATATGATTGCCTCAAGACTAACCATTTAAGCTTCGCAATAGAATTACTTTTCCATCAAGAGTCACATGTAGGAAGAGAATACAATATTCAAACGTCCGAGATGCTCAGCAGAGTTTACCATCATTAGGAAAGGCATCCAGGAGAACATTATGATGGGTTTTTCATTTCTTTGATCAGCTGCTTTAAATGATTATTGCAATAATCACACATTAGCACCCATTCACATAAGCAGCAGTCAATCTGTCCTAAAGTCTTTCCTGTGCACACCTAATATGAAACTTCTTGACGTTCTTTAATAAAAACATAACGTGACCTGCATGTGAGTGGCATACTCTCGGAGAGCTACTTCACATTGTTTTTGCCCAGCGTCTCGCATGTATTTCCATTTCCTATCCATTAATCGGAAATGGAGGAGTTGAACCATTATTTGAAAGTGAAAACAACATGGTAGTTGTGAGTCAGACTGTGATTTCCAAATGTACAATTTAATCAGAGAAGCAGCACAGTTATTTTTAAAACCTGTCCGCATTTACACCAATTTAAATTCAATTCCATTTCAATTTATATTATTAAATTATTTAGCACTTGTAACAATGGACATTAGCTACATTTACATGGACAGCAGTAATCTCTTTATTGACCTTAATCTGATTAAGGTGTTTACATGCGTTGCTTTCATGATCTTCCTTTCATGTTCCCGTTTTCTATGTTCTAGAACATGGATCGATTCACACGTCATTTCATCCCCACGCCGTCCGATGTTCCCTCCAGAATTTCACATATCGCCATACAGTTCATCTTCGCTATGGTTCTGTATACACGACTGCTTGAAGCCGTGGGCTGCGTCCCAAACCGTGTACTTGGCTATTATATAGTATATAGAAATCCGTGTATTTCACCTACTATATACTGTAGCAGTCAAGTATGTGGTTTCGGACACAGCCGTGTTCTCTTGTTTGTAGTTAAACGGTTGAACACTGCCGTGTGTGTGTGATGTCACAAAATTCGCTGAAAACACCCACACGACATTAATAGTGTGATTTAAGGTATGTACATGTCTGTAACGCACATCGACAATGTGACTAAAACAGGAATACTCCACATGTCTTCATTCTATTTGTTTCCTTTGACTATTCCTTTGACTTTAGTTAGATTAAGGTCATCAAAAATCGCTGTTTGTGCTAGTTTCTTAATCAGAGTATCGTCTTAACCGGGTTAATATCGGATTATTGTTGTCTAAGTAAACGTCCAGACTCTCTCAAATCAACTTCAGAAATCTGGATTTGGATCCCTATCAAACTCAAGCCAGAGGCGATGGAAAAACTATGAGACGAAAAAGAAACCTTGAGAGGAACCAGACTCAAAAAGGACACCTCTTCTAGGTGACCCTGGATAGTATCATACAGTCAATCAGTACTGAATGTGTTGAATGGCTTTTCAGTACGAGCATCAGAGTAATATTTTATTTTTTGTTTATTTTAAAGTTCATTACAAGATTTAGCATTGTCAATCTTATCCCAGTGATGTTATCTACTGAATAATTAATGAGACTTGAGTGCAGACTATTTTCCAATCTTTATGCTATCCAAGTGAGCCCATCCACAGCCTTTAGAATATCAATGTCCTACTACCCACAGCGATCTAGCGGTAGTCTTTAGGCTATCCATGTGGGGCCATCCTCAGCAGCAGTGAGTGATTCGCAGAAGAAGGAAGCTCCAAGCCGGAGTAGAGCATCAGGATGTATCCAACAGATCCAGAGGGCACATGGTCAGGATCAACACTTTTGCTGTGTTGAAGCCAGAGGTTGAGCGAGCCATATATATTGGTTCCTGGGGTGGGGAGACTGTACTTTCAAAGCTCAGTCTTTTACAAGGCAGTAGGGAGCACTTTTAAATCTCGTCAAAATATCGTATGACCTCCTCCTCTTAAGTATGCATTGATTTTTGTCTGGCAGCCATCTGTACTGTAGAAAAGGGCGCCATGCGGTGAAGAACAGCCCGTTTGACTGCAGTAATTTTAGCCTCCTCATATCCATGCACGTTAATCTATTTTTGCTCTCTTCCTAAAACCCTCCAGCTTCTTTTCTCATTTCTGATTTTAAAATAGTCCAATTGTCCAAGATTAACATTTGGAAATTCAGAGATCATGTCTGTGAGTCTGTCTCGCACACAAGATAATGAGGTGCACAGTTCATTGTTGGATCTCTAGAGCATTTTTGAGATGAGGTGTCATCATAATCTTATCTTTCGTTAATAACTGTGCTTTGTCATATCTTTCTCTCCCCTCTGGTTCTATTGATGTACTGTTATTCACACTAGAGCATATTATTTAACTGTGGTATAATATGGAAAGACATTTTGAGGGTTTGAAGAAATGTAAAGGGCTTTTGGTGGTTAGGTGCTCTTGAGTGCTAGTGTTTTTGTGTTTATGATTAATGTCAGTCTTCTTAATCCTGTATGGTGGTTTTTAAAGGCTCTTTATTCTGAATACCTGTACACCTGCACAGTCACAGTTATCCAATCACTGATTCATGTAGCAACAACACAGTGCACAGATACAGTTCATGAGCCTCAGTTAATGTTCACATCAAACATCAGAATGTGGGGGAAAATCTGATCTCAGTCACTTTGACCTGTTTTGATTATTTCAGAAACTGTTGATCTGGGATTTTCAATTCAATTAAATGTTATTTGTAGTGCTTTTTTTTTTTGTTTGTTTGTTTTTGTTTTCATTTTTTACAAAGGACTTTCTCAAAGCAGCTTTACAGAAATTTATAAACTCAGGATACAGATTTTAAGTGTGTGGATTTATCCATATTGAGCAAGCCTATGGTGAGGGTGATGAGGAAAAAACTCCCTAAGATGATTAACCTTGAGAGGAACCTGACTCAGAAGGGAACCGATCCTCATTTGGGTAACAACTGATGGTGTGAAAGTAAAAAGTTCATCATGGTTTTTACATTAAGTCTTTTGTTGAACTTGTCCACTGTTCAAAGGAGACTTGAGTACAAAATTGTATGTGGTAAGTGCAGTCCTAAGACAATAGTAACAATCGTAGTCCCAGCAACAACTGCGAGAATGTCTCGGTGGAATTGGAGTTGATGAGTTTTTACACAACAGTCTGTAGACAAGGTGATGTTTTTACAGTGGGCACAGGTTCACCAAAACTGAACGATGAAGATTGCTCAATTGTTTAGTTTCGGTGAACCTGTGCTCATTGTAGCCTCAGATTCTTGTCATTGGCTGACGAGAGGAACCTAATTTGGTCTTCGGTTTCTGTAGTCCATCCGCCTCAAGGAACATCTTCCCTCCCCTCTCTCAACAAGGCATTTCTTCTCGCAGAACTGTCACTTGCTTGATTTTTTTTTTTTTTTTTATTCTCTTGTTGTTTTTACCCCCCCTCCCGTTCCACGTAAACTCTAGAGACCGTTTGTGATCATTACAGGAGATCAGCCAGTTTATGATCAGCCACACTGGCACCTTCAACAATGCCATGGTGAATATCTCCAATCTTAACCCCAAC
>JAFFST010044879.1:30730-43048 GCA_022414735.1 Noturus placidus | reverse complement strand
GAACCCCCCCCCCCCCCCAATCATCCAGCTGCAACCTGTTCATTTTCAGGACTCATTTAGCAATCTTTCTAGCATCTTCGCTGCAGTTGGTTTTCTGTCTTTCATTCAAGCAGCACAAGATGCAGTCTGAGCACAGCAACATGCATTTGACTGGCATAATAAAGCTATAAATCACTTTCAACTCCAATGTTTTGTTCAGCATATGCTCAGCAGATGTAGGCAAACAGCTGATGCATGATATCCCTGTGTGTGTGTGTGTGTGCAGAGAAAAACGTGGACAGTCTCCAACAGGCCCTGCATCAGTCGGTCTTCCTGTCAGCCATGTCCGCACAGCCAGGTCGTGACTTGCCGCTGTGCTGGGAGCAGCACTGTAAGCTCCTTCCCGGCGTGGCCGGGGTGCAGGCTAGCCGTGTCGCCCACTGGACGGTGGAGGAGGTAGGAAAACCATTTTAACACCTTACTTTTAAAACTCCATTTTTTTTCTTTCACAATTTCCTAAGAAGTAACTGCTGTTTTAATAGGTATTAATGTAAGATGCAACAAGACAAGAATATCAGCCCGTTTCCCAAATAATGTCAAAGAACAGAAATTTGCCAGGGCATTTAAACTTGACTTCTCACTGAGTTTTGAGGCAACAGGTTAACTTCTTATGTGTTACTCATAAACATGCTTCAGGTGTTGTAGATAAATATGTAAGGAATAAAACATGACCGTGCATGCTGTTATAGCAAGATAATCAACACCGGGGGGTCCATTATTATTCCTTACAGAATGCAAAAATGTTTTAGTCTTATTATGGTGAATGTCCGTCATACAAGTCCTTTTGAATCGGCTGTTGGTGTAAAAATTATAAAAGCCAATGTTCAATGGTTTCTGTTCAATCTTTTAAAACCTGAAATTTGAATGATGGTTGATGCTGTCGTCAGAGCTGCTGTTATAGAACATTAATCAACACCATCTGACCAATCAGACTTGAAAGTTCAACGAAGCTGTGGCGTTTTAAGGAATTTTTTAAAACCTGGAATGTTGTTTAGCCTACTGCTCAGCTGTACATTCAACACGACGTATCCTGTCCCAATTTCAAATTCCGTTGAAGAAAATCATCTGCCAACCCATTAAATGTAACGTAGGTGTAAAATATGTACAGCTCCTACACCACTTAGTGGTTGCCTTGCCTCATCATCTCACAAATAGGAGTCTCAGGACTTGAAATTGAAGTTATATGACTGGCTTAAAGCCACAACATTCCAGAACAAGAATCGTTTGAACAACAATGTGATGAGACTTCGCCACTAAATGCATCACTATATTTTTAGCAGACTCCCTTTTATTCCCTTTCTGGTTGCCCTTGAGAATTATACACTGCTTAGTGTCACAAGCCCCCTTTTCACATACATGAGTCTTGGGGGGGTTTTTCATCTTTTTTTCCAGCTCCATGTAGTAATCTTCTGTTTAGACACAATCTGCTCTTGGTTTGTAGGCGTTGTTAAAAAAAAAAAAAAATGCCATGCACACCATCTGCTTGGGGAAACCACTACAAGTCCATATTTAGCCAACACTGATGATTTGGTTTCTTGAGCGTTGGTTGCTTCTTCAGCTGCACATACACAAAATGCTTTAACCTCGTAGAGATTCTGATGCACATGTAGCACAAACATTACACAAACCCCAAGCTTTAAATCTGTTTCATATATCGGTCCATTTCAACTGTTAACACATCCACAGCCGAGGAGCAGATGAAGGTTCTTTGTGATAGTAACTGGATATTGTGCACTGACTTTGCCAAGTCAGTGAGCAGGTCAAGGTGGTAAACATACAATGTGTGTTGAAACACAAATTGTGCAAGCAAATCAGGTCCTCAGTAATATCAGGTCCTCCATAACAGTGAGGGTGTTTCAGTTATTCAATCACAACCCTGCTTGTATTTTCTCACGGTTGTCATTCGATAGATAGCGAGATACCACTCAGAGCAGGGATTCTGACAGTGGGAAAGAATTATGAGCATGAGATGGGGAACAATATAAAAAATAGATATATAAAATAAATAGATTGAAGTAAATGGTCTGCACTTAAGTCAAAAGTACTGCACGCAAGCGGACCGGTTTTTCTAACCACACATACTTTTTACACGCAGGTCAGACATGTGCTTTTAATTCTTTTGCAGTATTTAGTTGTTCCACAAGCTGGCAACCGTGACCCAGGTCCGTTGATTTGTCAAGGTAGATAAAGAAAAAACCGAAAGAGATGGAAACAAGTGCAGGTTAGAAAGTACCTGCATTCGTGTAATTCTGGCCTTAAAGTATATAAGGATTTGTATATGAGTGCTAATCATGGCGAGAGATTGCCCATGCATTGTTTTTTATGTTGTGATCCTACGTCGTTGTCGTCCTTCACAAGAAAAGACCTGCTTTACTGCTCCCTACTGCCTCTAGCCCAGGAGGGGTAGTGCAAGTTGTCATAATGCACATCTTTCGACCGCCTGTGTACGCGTACATGTCAAATGGACTATACTTTGAAAGGCTATGCGTACGACTGTGCGCATATGCTAGTGTACGCATGAAAAAACTAAGTATATCGGAGGCTTTATATAACGCTTTTTAATAATTTCGTGACTATATAGCGGTTCTACAAAGCACTTTAATCTGTTTCTCATTCACCCATTCTCTCACACTAATGGTAGCAGAGCTGCCATGCAAGGTGCTAACTTTCAATTGGGATAAACTTCCTCATGTGGGCCAGGAATGAAACCGCCAGCGATTCATGGACAACCCGCTCTTCCACCTGAGCCTCAGCCCGTCTCGGACTCGCCGACCTTTATGTATTTTGTGTGGGAGCTCCAAAGTGCACTAGAATGTACTCCAAAATGCACCAAAAGAGGTTTTTCATAATAAATACAGCAGATGAGCCATCCATCCATTTTCTGTACCGTTTATCCTACATACCTGGAGCCTATTCCAGCAAGCTTGGCGCAAAGGCCTGGGGACACCCTGAACGGGGTGCCAACCAATCACCGGGGTAAAATCTCAAACATTCATACATTACGTAAATTTTATAGATGTCGGTCAGCCTACAATGCATGTCTTTGGACTGGTGGAGGAAAACAGAGTACCTGGAGAAACCCCCGAAGCACAGGGAGAACATGCAAACTCCGCCCACAATCAGCCATAGGCAGGAATCAAACCCCGACCCTGGAGGTGTGAACCAAACGTGTGCCCCCATGTGTGTTTAATTCTCCCAGTAATGTTGTGACTCATACTCACTGTGCCTAAAGGTGCACAGATGCAGCTCACTCACTTTCTGTCGAGGTAAATGGAGAATGTTTTGAGACATCTGAAAATTGTCAAAGGCGCTTCATAATTTTGTATAGAAAACTGACTGTCCAAATTACATTAAATCAAAAAGGTCAAATTCATATATCTACATTGACTGTGACTTATGACTTGGATTCTCAGTCTACAATCGTCGTCGAGTATACCAGCTTGTTTCCTGTTTTTATTTATTTATACATGTACATTTGAACACACTCAGGAGCTCTTATAGGTTTTTCTAACCTAGTTGGATTGTCATGAATACGACATTTCTTGCTCCTGCGAGATTCATATCCAGCATGATTAATGAGGTGTAAAAGATGTACTTTTGCAGGTCAGGTTTTGCAAACCATGTAATACAAACAGCACAAGCAACTTAAACTTTGAATAGTTCTACTGAATTGCTTGCCATTAAGGGACAATGTAGGCTAATTTATGATGAGTACAACTTTATGCACACTTAAAAGCAACCAGAGAAGTGTGCGTATCAGTTGTGCTGATAAAGCTGTATCCACATTTAGATATGTGCAACATCCTTCAATTCCTGTTGGGATGTACAGCTTTCCTGTGCCTTTGCAGTTGGAGGTGTATGCCTTGATCAGCATTTGTGTTAGTAGCCCAGCAAAAGTTCACTACGAGTTCACTATAAGTATATTTACACTTTGATGCTGCTGTTTGCTTTAAGGTTATTTGGCAACAGCTGAGGTAACTAATGCATCAGGCATCCAATCTTGTATGTGTTGCTGAAATCTTATGAAATATAAAACGCGTAATTCTTTGAAAGCTACTTCTAGGAATGTATTGGGCGGGGATCTTCTTGGAAAAAGTGAGCCTATATATCAGTTCTGATGAATGTTAAATATCTTTTGAGAAGC
Organism: Noturus placidus; assembly: GCA_022414735.1. Taxonomy (NCBI): domain Eukaryota; kingdom Metazoa; phylum Chordata; class Actinopteri; order Siluriformes; family Ictaluridae; genus Noturus; species Noturus placidus. The sequence continues at coordinate 38,865 of JAFFST010044879.1, read as the reverse complement.
ATTTCTGTTTCATCTCCCTAGTAACATGCTGTTTTCGTATGGCAAGTACAATAACCTTCACCACTCCTCCTTATTCTCCCAGTCCTTGTTTGAATATTAATGAAGGCACATGAATAGAGATTTTTGCCGACAGGCTCAAAAACCCCATCAGGGTTCATTAGCTGGCTACACGTACATCTTCATTACCAAAACTAATTCAACTTGCGCTGCTAGAGCTACATCATAATGTGCCTTGTGATAAATAATGCGCAGAGTTTCATTGCACTTCTATTAAAATAACCTTAAATTTACTGTCCAAAGTAGTGAGTTTTTCTCCAGCTCTATGGCTGGTATGTCCATACAATAATCTCTTCTTGTGATTTAAAGTGATGAGCTCCATGTCCGTTATAATGAAGCGGTGTACGGTCAATACTCCTTGAATGGATATCTCCGTTGTTCTGAGGCTCAGAGTGAAGACCAGGCACTGTGCCAGTGGTGCTCTATGGCCCTTTCTGCTCTTCACGAAGGGTCTATTTGCCCCTATAGTCTCATTACGAGCTCTGCAGTAAGGCTTCTGTGCTGCTAACTTCTTTGAACACTATTTTTAATTTGTGCTTTTCCCTTGCCAATTAGCACCACAAGTGGTTTACACAGGTTGTTGGCCCTGCTGGAATAATAAATTTTTAGATGTTAAGTTGTACAGATGGAGCCTGAGGCGGTGCTAGGGCAAAATGAGAATCTCATTGATCTGAGATTAAAACAACCTCCTGGACATTTTTTTAAATGATGTATTTAGAATTTTCTGAACTTTTTAGATATCAAATTTGTTAGTACTCTATTCAGTGTACATATTTCAAGGTGTGAAACTTTGTCAATACTGCTCTTCAGCTTTTTCCGTTTTAATCCCGTCTTTCACCCTCTGTGCATGTCTCTATTTTTCTCTCTCTTGCCACTGGCTTTCCGTCGCTCTAATTGCTTATTCCTCTTTCTCTGTTGCTTTTAAACCCCCCCAACGTCCGGCTGTTCAAACATTGCTGACTATATATTTCGCTTTGCTGAGGAAAGTTTCTCAACTGCGTGTTTTGTCTAAAGCTATACTCTGGGAAAGAAAAGTAGGAAAAGTTTCAAGCACCGCCACTCAATTGTGTACATCTTTTTTTCAAGTTGTGTTTGTGAAATGCTTCTGATGCTTAATGCACAATATGCTGTGGTACTAAAAATCTGACTGCACAATGTGTCTGGGTGGATTTGTGTCTAGGTTGCTGACTTCATCCACTCTCTCCCAGGCTGTGGGGAACAAGCCAAGCAGTTTAGAGAGGAGGTAAGTGAAAGTGACGTGACTTAGGCTTTGACACTCTCTCTCTCTCTCTCTCTCTCTCAGGTTAGCCTGCATTCCACATCACAAGTGTTTGATTCACTACTTCCACATCCAAATTAGCATTATGAATTTAATATTGCAGGGTTTTTTTTTCTCTAGTGTAGACTTATGTAGTTTATATAGTATAATATCATCTGCTAGGGAACTCTATGTTCAGGAAGTCAGGAACTTTTGTGTGAGTGGAATAAACAGAATCCACTACATACGGAGTGTAAATCTCTTGGACGGAGCAGGGAATAGGTTCTTTTTATGGGTACTAATAGTCCAGGCTGTGTTCAATTAGAGAGATGTACATCATTTGGATCAGAGTTGGAATTTAGTATGCAGGGCCGGATGTGCAAATTAAAAGTAACTGTAACGATCTCCTTTGCAATACAGACTTTTCGTCTACGGTGATCAAACGTATTTATATTATATAATCAAGAGATGCTGATTATTCATGAAGTGCACAGAGGCAATGTGCATTTTGTTCGTGTAAAATAAAGAGGGGCGCAGTGTTATATTTTTATAAGGAGAACACTTGGTGTCATGAAAGACAAAGGAGATACTTGCTCTGTCTCTAAAAGATTTTGGTATTTTAACAGACAAAATAACCTATTCTGCTGCTTGTCCCTTTGCTAGCAAATCGACGGCAAGGCGTTCCTCCTCCTCACACAGCGGGACATCGTGAAGATCATGAGTGTTAAGCTTGGCCCTGCTCTCAAAATCTACAATTCCATCCTAATGTTCAAGCATGCTGAAGACAACCAATCAGCAAGCAGCGATACCAATACATGAAGCCCGGCAAATCTGACCCACTCCATCCTCTTACAAGCTTATGTGAATCTAAATGTGTACTGTATCGATGCATTCCAACCTCCCAACTTCCTGTCCCTTTCTTAGACTTAGCGGTATCTATAAAGACACTCTCTTCAGGTTTGATTTCCTCAAACCTTTGACTTTCAGGTTCTAGTGTCTGTCCTCTGTTTGCTGACTCTCAAACCTGCCTTTACATGTTTTCCCCGTGGCATAAAAGTAATGTTTAAATAAGCCATGTTCCAGTACACTTTTCCTCTTAGGCCTTACCCCTCTCTCTCTCTCGCTCTCTCTCTCGCTCTCTCTCTCGCGCTCTCTCTCTCTCGCGCTCTCTCTCTCTCGCGCTCTCTCTCTCTCGCGCTCTCTCTCTCTCGCGCTCTCTCTCTCTCGCGCTCTTGCTCTCTCGCGCTCTTGCTCTGTTGCTCGCTCTCTTTCCTCCTCCAGTAGCTTTCCCCTGATGTAAAACGAACTGACAATCAACCACACACAAATAAGAAACAACATAGCCAATTTTGGCAACAGGGGCTTTCATGGTGAAGGTGCTATTTAATACAACCCACTAACAGCCATTGATATGTAGGTTTCAGTGACCATGTCTAGGGATTTAAAACCTGGAACATGCCCTTTGTGCTTATTTTACTATCTATTTTGTATAGATGATCTAATTTTCTCTCTTCCTGCTGATTTCATGATCTTTATTTATTGTGCAAGGACAATTGTGCAACGTTGAAGGAAAGTTAATATATTGTATATTATGAATTTAAAAAAAATGCCAAAAGGGTTTTTTTTAAGATTTGAAAATGTTTATTTTTGTGATTTATTGTGCATTATCCCAGATGCCTTTGAGTGGTTATCCCAAACCTTTTGGATGAGAGTTCAAATTAATCTAAATTGCTATTGAGTTTTAATTTAAAGTAGCTACAATACTTTGAGTGTCATTTTTGTAATAAGTACATTCATGCTCTCATTAAAAACAAAAGAAAGCTTGCTAAGCTTATCAGCTTTAAATTTAGGTCATACCACTTGTCAGATAATTTCAAGCCTTTTATAAACTTGTATGAAAGATCAAATCAGGGAGATTTTCTGGTAACTAAAAACCTAATACACACTTGTAGAAAACAAAAACAAATCATCTTATTCACTGTCCAGTTCTGAAGTAAGTGGAAATTAAGGTAATAAATTGCATCTTGCCGAGTTCAGTTCAAGTGTTAAGCAGTATAATTCAATTTTCTGTCTTTGTCATGTTTTTCATGTCTTCTTCTATTTACTTTGGGCCAGCTCAGCTGCAGAACACCAGGTATTTTGTTCCTATACGATATTTTCTCAAGACTACTGGTGCAATGCTACAGTAAGCTGGTTCAACCTCCAGCCTCCATTAACCAATTGCATCTGATTAAACTTTGGAAAGTACTGTACATATTTCTTAATCCCATTTCTTACAATGAATTTCCTCTTTCTACTACACAATACATTCACAAGTGCACAACCCAAATAAATTACAAATGTCCTGTTGTCTCGATCCAGTACTTTATCTCTCTGTACATGTTCGTCACTGCAGAATCTTACATTTGTTTACAGATTACAAGCTTTAGGCTTAGCGCAGTTAGAAAGCAGATGGTTTCTGCTGTGATCTCTGAGCTTGGATAGGACTTTTGCTCCTTAAGCAAGCTTTTTTTTTTTTCAATTGTGTAGTAATTACTGAAAGTCAAGACGTTCTCGGGGGAAGGGAGTGTTGAGTGGTTTTTTTTCCATATCCTCTATACGATTGCCATCTTGTATCTCTTCACTGTGAGCCATTTCAGGCGCCCAGCAGTGCTGATTCTCTTTAAAAGCCAAGCAGAGAGCAAGCTCGGAGCGTTTTACAAACACTGAGAGGAGGGAAGGTTGTGAATTCCAAGGTGTGGTGGGAGTTTATTTTTTGGCAGTGTTTAAAGAGTGTTGAGTTACAGTCACGTATAAAAATAAAATAAAAAGCACTTATAAATCATTGTAGGCCATAAGGTCTGCTTTTATAATGTATGAGCTAATGTATAACATTCAGTTTGATTAGGATTACTCCATAACTGTGCGCTCATTAAGCTGTTAGAAGGATTAGATTTGAACCTTGTCAAATGTCATGAATTATGGAATCTGAGTATGTGCTTTCCTTATGATTTGACGAGCCTTCCACTGATTTTAAGATTGTACTGTCTAAAACGGCCTAGGTTCAATCAACCACCGGAATTCCACAAATTATTTCAGGTGATCGCTATCATGGGCAACATAGGAAAGCAACATTTTTACACCAAAATGTATCAGTTGATCGAGGACATTTGGGATATGGAGGAAGTTATGGAAATTTAAATTCAATGCTGAACAGGATTCAATTCTGTGCCAAAAAAGTACTTTCAAAGCTTTAGAATGGTTCCTGGTTCCCATAGAAGACATTGATCCCTCCAACAAAAGTCAAAGTTTGATATTTAATGTTACGGGAAAGCAGCTCTGCATGTGTAATTAGATTTCTGAATACAGTGAAGCTTTTTCTCAGAACACAATGCATTAAATCTGAAACAGATATGGCACAATTTTGGCTAATAGCACATGATTAAAACATCTTCCTGCCTCACAGCAACAATTTATTTTATTTTTAAATAGTTCAAGTGTGAGAGTTCCAGTTTCTTTTTCAGTTCTTCATTTCCTTTATTCTCTCAGGTTCTTCACATTTACAACAGATGCATAAATGTATAAGAGTCTCCCTGCATGTGATAATACCACCTGGAGTTACTGTAGAACTGCACAGGCTTTATATAGACAGGGTCTTTTGTGCAATCAGTTTCATTTGCCAATCAAAAAGAGAGAACTACTGTATAAGCTAGTAGAGAAAGAAGGGTCATTGTCATATAAAAATCTCTAGGTTGTCATTTTATTCATATTCAAGCTAAAAATGCTTAACAACTTGTACTCAGGCCTTAATGTTATTCTTATTTGTATCTTGGTTATTTCTAGCTTTGATTTCATAGATTAACAGATTAACATTAACACTTAAGCATGAAGGGGGGTAAACATGGATTGGCTCAGCTAAACTTCCCCCTAGGTGTGAATGTGTGTATGCATGCCATGCTGCAATGGGCAGTGTGTATTCCCATCCAGCACAACCTCAACCCAGATAAAGTGAGATGAATTTCACAAGTTTCCCAGTGAAAAATTTAAGAATGCCCATTTGCCCAGAAAATGCAGCAACCAATAAAATAGCAGCACTTCTTTCGGGTGCATGTTGATTAAACCTGGACCACTAATCTGAGCCTGTTTGTCCCATGGGCTCTAAGCATCCACTTGATGTTTTAATCAGAGCTTATGCATTGTGTCTGTTGTGTACACTGATTTCATGTAGGTGTCAAGGAACACACCAGTACTTGTTTAGGTTTAATAAATCCTTTTGCTGCAGTGAGAGAATGGATGCATTCATGAGCCATTGCCCCACAGAGACTACACTCAAGCTGATGAGATTCATTTGAATGCTGACTACTGGGGAGGCAGAGCAGGAAGGATGAGAGCGATGACTAGTGTATCTTCCAGCAAATTGGGCTACAGCAGCAAAACTGCACGTCAAAAGCCAGGAAGCATTTATTTAATAAAAGTGCACACACCTTCAACTCAAACTCCAGCCTTATGCTTTTGTTTTATGCAGATTCAACTTCAGATATGGCTAAAGCAATGTAAAAAGAGTGCATTAATTAAAGGAAGATTATATGAAAATATTGTTTAAGACTCGGATGTGAAATTTGCTCTTAGAGCCAAAGATAAATCCCTATAAGATTTTTTTTTTTATTTTTAGGCTTCCTTAAATGGTAATTAAAACTCAAACAGAATTGCTGTTATATTTCAATGACATATATCATTTTTTTAATCCGTAATATTTTGTATAAAAAAGATATTTCAATGAATGGTATAAAATCATTGTATTATCTTTTTTTTTTATACAAAATATTAGGGATATACGAGTACCATACAATTTAATGATGTGAATATCTCCTCAAGCAGTGTTCATCATGGTCCAGTCACTACCACACAAATAGAGCTTAGGTTGGCATGGCTCTTGATTAATGATCCTCCAGTCTCTGCTAATTAAACTCATACTGAGCATGGGTGAGTGTATGAATCAACTCAAAATAGATATAAATCCAAGTGCCTGACTGATTGTACAACAACACTTTTGTAATAATTGTAATAATTTCCTCCGATTTTCCACATGTATAAAAATATGTAAAAAGGTTTTTTTAAAAAACTTGCTTTCAGATTCTCCACAGTCTTACTGACTAAGTTTGAAACAAGTGTATAAACTAGTTTATTTCTATATTTGAAAATTATAAAAATAAATAATAATTATTATTAAAATAAAAAAACATTTGTTTGCCAAGCCTCCAAGCTAAAATCACTAAGAGATGTATTCGTTTAGCAGAGTAGCATGAAGTCACAGCATGGAAATTTGGAATTTTATCATATGAGCAGATCCTGAGAATGTTTTTTATCAGAAAGCTCACTTTTTTCCCCATTCTGGTGTTTGATGTGAACATTAAGTGAAGCTCTTGTTTTGTATCTGCATCATTTGATGCATTGTTCTGCTGCCACATGATTGGCTGATTGGATAATTGCATGACCTGCCGTGTGTACAGGTGTTCCTATTAAAATGGTGTCAGGACACCATGCACACTCGATCACATACGCAATCATACCTAGGGGCAATTTATCTTAGCCAAACTACCTACTGGCATGTTTATGGGAGGTGGGAGGAAACCTACGGAACATACACAGAGACTCCACACAGACAGTCCACTGAGCTCAGGATTGAATCTATGATGCATTTAAAGAGTCCTGCATACAGAGAGCTTCTCTGTGTGTTTGAGTAGGGCTGGTCAATATCATTTGATAATCATTTTACCAAAATTGCCCTGTGCAGAAAGCTTCAATATGCTTATATAAATAAACACATAATAAAATGTTGTGTATAATGATTCACAGTATACAGTACACGATCCAATCAATGTAATCATTTCTGCCAAGGCTATGCTTTGGTTGGCAATGTGCTGCAGAGTCTCCCAGTTCTGGGCTTGGGTTACAGCCTGTGTGAAATTTCATAGTTTTCCTTTGTGTGAGTTTCCTTCAAGTTCTCCATTTTCCTCCTATTTGCCCTCAAATGTATGCAGGTAGGATGAGTGGCTGTGCTAAATTGTTCCTAGGTGTGTGTGTGTGTGTGTGTGTGTGTGTGTGTGTGTGTGTGTGTGTGCATGGTGTCCTGCAATGGACTGGCATCATGCCCAGTATTCTGGGACATGATCCGGATCCATTGTGACTCTCACCAGAATAAAAAGTTCACTGAAAATGAATGAATATTTTCTTTAACCGTTTTTAAAAGGTACTTGTTTATAGCAAAAGACATCACAACTCCAACATGTAATGATACAACAGTAATATAGTGGGATGTTTTTTTTTTTTAAACAAGTATATGTTAGTATAACACAAAAAGGAATAATTCCACCCTTTTCACAGTAAGCCACTTTACAAATGGCAATTTAATTATGTGCAAATTATAGTCTATCAACATGTACTGCACTCAATCAGGTTTTAAATGAAGCATTTGATGAATTCGTTTAAATAACACGTAAAATGTGTTAGAGATGCAATGTAATTCTATCGAAATGCTCCGTGTCACAGTAATTATGTGTGGTTTTCCCAGACCTGCTCTTATAAAATGTTTTAATAACCATATTGATAGAAATGATGCAACCTGCAGCAGTATTGGAACAATCAAAAACATCCTTTCTTTCTCAACCCACTGGATTTGAACAAACAAGTAGTTTCAGTAATTACAGTGGTGTGAAAAAGTGTTTGCCCCCTTCCTCATTTCCTGTTCCTTTGCATGTTTGTCACACTTAAGTGTTTCGGAACATCAAACCAATTTAAACAATAGTCAAGGACAACACAAGTAAACACAAAATGCAATTTG
>JAFFST010044879.1:1928-15558 GCA_022414735.1 Noturus placidus | reverse complement strand
CTAATAGTGGGGTTGGTGGTTCGAATCCCGGCCCGGGTGATCCCATGCTGAAGTGTCCTTGGGCAAGACACTGAACCCTAAGTTGCCCCCGATGGCAAGCTAGCACCTTGCATGGCAGCTCTGCTACCATTGGTGTGTGAGTGTGCTCTCATTTGTAAGTCACTTTGGATAAAAGCGTCTGTTAAATGAATAAATGTAAATGTAAATGTATAAGAAGACAACCATAGAAAACATACAAGACAAATTCAACAAAAAAAGAAGTGCTGAATTGAATAGGGAAGTGGACAGTATAACAGTTACAATTTGGTGACAAAATAAAGGAATAACCATCATGAAGGGTCTTAGGAAGGTTTTAGTGCATTATTAGTAGCCAGAACAGCTTCAGTGTGCCTGAAGTGATGAACACCATTCTTCTAAAGGAGTTTGATGATGGTGGTAGAGAGCACCACAATCTCCTGTAAGTTTTCAATTGGCTTGAGATCTGGTTTAAAATGTCTTTCTCTCCTCTGAGAGGTATGCAAATATTTATCCGTAACTTTATATATCTATATGAAAATAGGTCTCTACTAAACTGAGAATATTCCAAAATATATCTAATCAGTGTCTCACTTCACAATCTTGTTGTGTTTACTCTAATAGTTTAGGAAATCAGCGAGAGAAGAAATTGCTCCTCTGAGCCATTGCGTGATCCAAGCTGTCTGTTATCATTAGCTGGATCTCCAGGTATCTTTTCAGCCATCTGTTTGTCAACCAGATGTTGCATAGGAAAAGCTCATACATCTAGCCTCTGTGTATTTCAGATGGGAATTTAAACTCAGTGTGATATATTTGTATATTTCACATTAGAATATTTGAATATTTCCAATTATATTACAATAAAACTTATATAACCACTCTACCAAAATAAGAAATTAGGGATTTGTTATATTTGTTATTTTTAATTAGTGTTTTGTTGTTGTTGTTGTTTTGTCTCTTTAGACAGATTCTTTGCACAGAAATACTCAGTTTTTAAAATCCCAAGGAAATAATAAGAACATTTAGCTAAAAGATAAAGCATGTTCTCTCATTAAACTCAGATGTGGTCCATGGTCACAGCAAGAACATGGAATAGGGAGCATTCATGTCAGAGTTAATGACAACACTACTATGCCACCACAACAACATGGAATGAAATGAAAGACCTCAGTACTTCAATCTTATACTGTCTACACAGTGCACATATGAGCAAAGAAGACTGTGAAAAATTGTCTTTATTGTTTAAGCTTTTGATCTTTTGTTAAAAAAAATTCACAAAAATACTCTTCTCTCATGGATCTCAAACAATTGAAAACACAGCACAGGTTTATAAAAAAAAAAAAACTTTGTTAAATATGTGTGCAATAAAATATAGTACAGGTTAATTGTATTCTTCAAACTCTGACCTACTTGTACTAGGATGAGGATATGTTTATGAAGGAAATTATAAAGCATGTCTGCCAATTGCTTTGGATGAGGATGCTTGCCAACTGCTGTAAATGTCAATGACACAAACCCTGCACACTCATGAGGTATCTGTCTCGGAATTAATGCTATGGCATATTTTATTCTGTATATATTTCCTTATGCAGACATGGAAAAAGCATGCTAGAGGATGAGTCATTTTGTTTTTTAAATAAATAACAACTGCTAAACCTGTTGTTAATCCTGTATGGGCGGTAAAATAAAGGTCACCTAGCAATAGACTTGTACATTGTAATGTCCGCTATACCAAGCTAATTCTCTTAATGTATTTTATATTTAATGTGCTTAAAATACAGACCCCTTTTGCCTTTGCATATTAACTATGTTCATTACTCATTAATCAACAAAGTCCACATTAATAAAATAGCATCTTTTCCCACTGGGGAATATATTATGCACATATTAAAGGGCTGTGTGTCAGGTTATTTTGAGTAATTTAGACATCTACACCTTTGTGCTTGGTCAATCACAGATTACTGATGTAGACCCTCACACTTGTTGACTTCAGGCTAGCGGTGATAAATGAGAACAGGCAGGTAGGATGTCCCTGATGTGCCATTATTTGGCTCATGGAGCATTCTGTAGTAAGAAGTTCCTAGAGAGCCAGTATAAAGCTCTTTATTCGTCTACATGGTTCCTCTTAGAGAGGCCAAGATTCCATGTTTGCAGACTTTTGTCAGCTTCTTGTTTGATCAATCTGAAATGCATTATCTTTTAAGCATGTAATCATTCCTATAAGCTGTTGTAACACTGCCTATTTGGTTGTTTTTTGTGTATTGGTGGCATGTTTTTTTTTCTTCATTTTACCGGGTCTATTTTCATGCTGGTGCAAACATTATTTGCTGCTAAAATGAGTTAATTGCTCATTTGTATGGGTATAAGCCGGCTCTTTCCCACTTGTACCCAGATGCTATTTTCATAGTCAGAAGAAATGAATGTGTATGCTCTAGCATGGGTGGAGTGACACAAAAGGGGATGTGACATTCAAAATTCAATGCAGTGTTATTTTTAAATTTTGTTTGAAATCTTTCAGTTTGAAATGCTGACATGACATTACAACCCCTGGCAACAAAAATTACGGAATCACCACACTTGGAGGATGTTCACCTGGAATTTTTTTTTTTTTTTACTTTGTAGCAAATAAACAAATCACAGAGATGACACAAAACAATTTTTGTTTAATATCTGAACATTCTGGCTTTGTGAAACATACCTTTTGCCAGGGGTTGTATACAGAAAACATCATATAATTAATTGAATCCGTAAAATGTCCAACAAAACTATCATAAAGACAAATCATTAGCAAATATAAACAATACATTCTAGAGTACTCACACATAACTGAAGACCTAAAAAGGCAAAACAAAAAGAAATTTTTTTAAAGGTGAAACCGGAGATGATTTGATTAGGTATCACAGCATGTTTAACTATACCTGTATTGATAATGTATTATAGTCAATCAACCTGCATATATAGTATAGAGAAAATGTTTATATATCATATACATACATTGCCCTTTTTCCATTTTTTTCTACTGTATAGTTTGGGTGAGCCTGTGCTCACTGTAACCTCAGATTCCTCTTCTTGGCTGACATGAGTGGAACCCAGTGCAGTCTTGCACTGCTGTAGACGTCCACCACAAGGTTCTGCTTGTTGTGCATTCAGAGATTCTTTTCTGCTCTCCACAGTTGTAAAAAGTGGTTATACGGGTTACTGTAGACTTTCTGGCACATCTCTTATCAACAAAGCATTTCCGCCCACAGATTTGCTGCTCACTGGATGTTTTTTGTGTTTCACACTGTTCAGTGTAAACTCTAGAGACTGTTGTGTGTGAAAATCCCCGTTTCTGAAATATTCAAATCAGCACTTCCTGCACCAACAAACATGCAACAGTTAAAGTTACTGAGATTATATTCCAGATTTTTTCCAGTTCTGATGTTTGATATGAGCATTGTGAACTTTGCAGGTGCAGGTGTTTCTGACATACAGTCGTGTGAAGAAATGAGTACACCTCATGGAATACACTGTCCAGAGTACACTGTCCAGTCCCTGAGGCAGTGAAGCAACCACAAACCATAAGATTTCCACCACTGTGCTTCACAGTTGGTATGAGGTGAAGAATTATTTTTGGTCAGCGCTAAACACATCTGCTATTACTGTGGACAAACAACTCTATATTTGATTTGTCTGTCCAGAGCACATTATAACAGAAGTCCTGGTCATTTGCCTATATGTTTATTAGCAAACTGTAGTCTTGCTTTAAGGTTCTGTTTAGACAGCAAAGGCAATCTTTTCTGCAGTCTCTTTCTGATTGTAGTGCATGCACTTTGACACCAATAGTTGTAAGACTTACTAGCAGATCCTCTGATTAAATTTTGGGGTCCTTGGAGACTTCTTCTTGCAATAGTCAGTCTGCTCTCTGGCTGAATTTGCTGTGACGGCCAGTCCTGGACAAATTGCCAGTTGTTTGAAATCTGCGGCATTCGTCAATTACTTTCCTTACAGTGGAATGATGTACTTCAAATGATTTGGAGATCTTTTAAAATACCTTGCCAGACTCATAGGCATACACAAAGCTTTTTTTCTGAAGGCCTTATTCTTTAGATCTTGGCATAATGACACCACACACCTCAATAGCAAAGGGAACATCAGACACTAGATATGAGAGGGGTATAAATAAGACAGGTTCCACCTGCACTCCCTAAGCAGGTTCTAATCACTGGCACCCAATCTTGAACATCTGATTCTAATTTTATGGATTTGAAGGTGTGATAACTGTAGGGGTGTACATGCTTTTTCCATGTGACTGATCTGAGTTTTTTTTTTTTTTTTTTTGTCAATTTAAATTGTGAAATCAATTTTATGTGTCATTTGATAGAGTGTATCAACTTTATAAATAGGCACTCTTTCAAAGAAGATAAAATGTTTGCTTGTCCAAATATGTCAACAACAACAAAAAAAAACAACAATTTCCATGGGGTATACTTATTTTTTCACATGACTGTATATAGCTGCAAACTTATGCCTTATTTTTTGCACTTGTTGCATGATGATAATAAATTTGGAATTGATATTATTTAGCACGTAAATTTAGCACCCAGCTGAATTCCGACTGCATGTGAAGAATTACCTCTCCTGAAGCAAAATATTCCCAGAAACCATACTAGAACATTTTGTATAATTTGTCCATTTTCTGAAGGGCACAGAAAAGGCCATCACTTTTGTGTCTCGGTAGTTTGTGGTTGTGCATTACATCATGTGTGCAGACACATCTGTCTGGGTGGCAGAGTATAAATGCTCTCCTGGGCTCCCACACACAACTGGCACACTCTCCAGGTATGCATAAGACACCATGTCACTACACTGCACACACACGTTCACAGTGACAATGCTTCTATGCTTTTAGACATCACATTCACACACTAAATGAACAGATTTCTTGTAATCTGCTCAGCTAGCATGCCTTTTCATATATCATTAATCTAAAATTGTGTATACTAATCTAAGTCATGTATACATGCACAGTGCCCCCCCCCCTCCCACCACCATTAGCACTGATTCGACACTGTTACACAGTAACATGTGCTGCTATTTATTATTTACTCTTTCGATTATTTATATGCAGCTGGTTTGCGTAGTTATGCTGTTTACTTTATCCTGATTCTGGGCCTCTTTTGCTGTATATGTTTTTATAGGGGAATGATGATATATGTTTGTGTATGTGTGGGGGTGTGAGGGTGTGTGGTGGCTATATGCATTCTAAATATAACCATGGATTAAAATGGTTTGTAAATTGGGAGCCCTATGTCTTACATTGCTAACAATGTTGGAACCGTTTAATGCATATGGATTTCAGATGTATATGCTAAACCAAATTGCCTCTGAATGTTAATGTGTGTGAACATGGGTATGCATGGTGCCCTGACATGGACTGGGATCTCATTCCAGGTGTATTCCTGTCCTGTGCTTAATGTTCCCGGCATAGGCTACAGATCCACCATGACCCTGACCAGGATAAAACAGTTACAGAAGATGATATGGAGCGCTCACAATTGAATATCATTCAGAGATATATGATACAGTAAAGCCTTTAAGCTAGCAAAATGAACACATGCCTTTAATAATCAAGTTGCATGCATACAATCACCTTGACTAAAGGATTATAAGCTTTAAATTTCTGTTAAGCAGTATGAAACTGTATTATTATTATTGTTATTATTATTATTGTTGTTGTTGTTGTTGTTGTTGTTATTATGGCATGATGTGATATACAATTTTACTTGCTTTATAATTGCTTGTCCTCTGTGTTACCCTGCAGTTAAACCCCTAGATATAAATATTTGCAAGTGTCTACATTATGTGTACAAATGACTGCTTTGGTTATGTTTTGATAATTAATATTATTATATTTTAATGATTGACTGAAAAAGGGTCAGGGGAGTTAGGGGTTGCCATATACACAATATATGTCCAAATGTTTGTGGACACCTGACCATCTCACACACACACACACACACACACACACACACATCACTGCTGTTAAAGTAATCTTCGCTTTTCTGGGACGACTTACCACTAGATTTTGGAGCATGGCTGTGGGGATTTGTCCATTCAGCCACATGACCATTAGTGAGGTCAGCATTCAAATGTCAGTGGTCAACAGTCTGTTCAGTGTTCCAGTTCATCTCAAAAGTGATCACTGGGCTTGATGTCAGGGCTCTGTGAAGGCACTCCAGGGAAGGGAACTCTTAATGCTACAGCATACAAAGGCTTCCTATACAATTGTGTGCTTCCAACGTTGTAGTTAGAAAGTTTGGGGAAGACCTACATATGGGTGTGATGGTCAGGTGTGCACATACTTTTGGTCATATGCTTCAGTGTGAGGACTGTGTGTAAGTTATTTAAAGTCTGTGGATTTACTATAATATACTGTATATTTCTGATGTTTACTGTATATATCTGAATACTGATTACTGTCTGTCTGATTCTTGCTCTGTCCTTTTGTCAAACACAGGATGATTAGGTGATCACCAGTTTGGGCCTCATTATGATTGCTACTGGAGGCCTTTTGAGAATCTCAGCAAGACGCCAAGATTCCCTCCGTGCCAAAAACCGGGCAGAGAACAAGCGCAAGAGAAAAGCCAAGAAGAAGAGAAAGAATGAGGTGGTGGTGGTGAAGGGCAAACTGAAGCTCTGTTCGGTCTCTGGGCTGATTGCTGCACTGGGCATTGTTGTGTTGCTTGTTGGGATTGCATTGGCTGTACTAGGCTACTGGCCTAAAGGAAGTCCGCTTTACCCGGGACTGCTCACAGTAAAAGGCTTACAGAAACCAGCCTTTACTGATGACAGAGGAGGACCCAAAGCAGTGAACTGGACGACAAGTGGTAAGCTTATTTATCAGCTGGATAAAGATGTTAAGCGCTCTAATTCTACTAATGGCACAACTGAGGAATCGCCAAAATTGGGTGTCTTTGCTGAGTTTTTAAACAAACACTTACATTCAGACAAACTAAAAGTGTTCGGACCATTGATTATGGGCATTGGTATCTTCCTGTTCATTTGTGCTAATGCAGTCCTGCATGAAAACAGGGACAAAAAGACGAAAATCATTAACCTTAGGGACATTTATTCAACGGTTATTGATATTCACAGTTTGAGATCCAAAGACAATGCTTCACTTAATGGATTTGTGAACTATATGCAATCAAAGGGGGTAGAAGGCAATCCAAGCTCTGTATACAATGCTGCTATGCTAGCAAAGGGCTCATGGCCATCATCAGGATCTTTCAAACAGGACCAGGATAGCAGGTCGTCATCCAGAAACTCTTCTATTGGCAAACTGGAAGACTTACCGTTGGATAGTCTTGCCATCACAGACACAGTGTATAGCATTTGCAGGGATCAGACATCAGAGGCAAAGCAATGGGAGACCAAAAAAATTGTGACCTCCTCAGTCAATGCTTTCACACTACCATTGATCAGGCTCAACCACAGGACAGCAGGAAACAGAAGGGGTTCGGATAAATCTGGGGAGACCACAAGTGAATGTCTGGATTCGGATGCTAGTCCTCACTGCTTGGAGTCTCTAGTGGCATCAGGAAGCATCAGGAAAGCCAAAGTGAAGACTCCTCAAACTCGAACCGTTATTTCCCAGGACTCAGTGGAAGTTTATAAGGGTAGCAACAGCATGCAAGAGATGCCACTCCTCTCCCTTCAAGGCTCACGGGTGCAACTCCTTCCTGCATCCCCTGGCCCTAAAGTGACAGGCTCTCACCTGTCCTTAAGTGCTCTATCAGACTACTCCAGGTCCATTGACTTGGGAATCTGCCCGTCCACCCCTGTGAACCGGCACATGGATCGAACCAGGCGACGTAGCTGCCCTCGACTGGAGGGCCCGAGCAGTGGGGGTTATATCAAACTCGAGGGTCTTGGAGGGGAGTCTTTTGAGTCCACTGATATGACAAGTTTTAGTCACGGGAGTTCTTCTGAGCTTTTGTCTAAAGGGCACGTTTCAAAAAATCCCCTTGTCCAGGAGGAAGATGTCTCCAATGAACCTGACCATGACATGATCAGACAATACTCAAACAAAGACAAACTGGTGATGATTTCCCAATCAGACACTACCTTAGAGGACCTGGAAATTGAGAGTGTAGAACTCTAACTGAGCCACCAGAAGGAATCGGTGAATTTGCAAGGTTTAATCGAGACATTACATACTAAAGTCATTACAGCAATCAATATTTTCCCTTTTACTCTTACAGTGAAAATGGATACATTAACTTGCTGTAATGCCTTGGGTACTAATGAATATATTATCTTCCATTCTTTGGAATTATGTGTAATGCCTTCCCAGACCAAGAATGATATAAATAAAAAAAAACTTGCATTGCAGAGAAGAGCATTAAAAACATGCTGGCATGCCAGGAACATTTATAATTGCTATTTAATAAGCAAAGAATATATAAGGAAAAGCAACAAAAAAAAGTTTTGAAGTGTGGTAGCACATCACTACAAGGTTCCATTTTTGTATTTACAGTAGAAAAGCAGTATGTGGCTGTTCCACCTGTCCACCAGTGTGTTTCTTTCTAATAAGTAATGGGGAGTTGCTGTCTCAACAGCATGTATTTTATACTGTAGTGTCCTTGCACTTTTTTTTAATTAACCAGATTAATGATTTTAATGGTTTGACTTGATACATAGCAATATCCTCTTTGAAATATCATCTGCCTGAGGGAGACCCATTATGTTTGCATTTGACTGGGGGGGGGGACAACACATTTTTATTACAATTGTATGTTTCTTTTTAGATGTCTTGCCTGTTTAGAAATGGCTGTAATGCTTTGTGCCTGAATTCTGAACTAAGTCCACCCTCTAGCACAATGACCCATCGTCAGAATCAAAAGCATCAATTCAAACTATCCTTATTCCCTTGAAGTGTTCCTAAAATCCTTAGTGGGTTTTTTTTTTGTAACTCATTATAAGTGTATAATACCATATAGTATGTTGAATCATGCCATCTTAATCCAGTGTTCCTTGTATCAAAAAACACAAAATCACAGTCTTCATATATTGCATTATTTTCTCAAATATAAACTAGAATCATGAAACTGATGTCAAAGTAGTCTTTGAGATTCTGGTATTGAAACACCAACACACAACTTCCAGGTTTAACCTGATTTTCCAATTTAATAAAGCAGGTCATATAGACTACACCTAAAAGCTGTCTGGTTTTCATCAGGATGTGTACAGACTACACTGATCAGTTTTTGTCTACTTTCTTGTCTCATCTATCATGTTTTTACAATATAAATGACAGAATAAGTACTTATCAAACAACATGTGATGGACTTAGATGAAAATGAATTACTCATTTAAGACTCATGCTTGCTTCCTGCATGAAAAACTTATTTTTGAACATAGCAGTTTTAGTTTACTATACATATATAAACTAGTTTGTAGATAAAGATGGTGCATGAAACACAGATTGTAAACTCAGGCTACTTAAATTAAATATGATTATAGCAATTGATTTAAGGAGGCTTCGCATTCTAGTGCTAATGCTAAGGGGTCGTCCATATACAGTATTACGTCATCAAATTTTCAGCCATTTTTAACCCCCCTTCCCCCCATGTCATCTAACGTCATCTAACGTCATCAGGCCCTTTACCCCCTGAATGATGACGTCATCATCTTAGATGTACACTTTTACTGCGTACAGAAGAAAACATGTGCAAATTAAGACACCTATCAGCCACACGAAATTATCCACAATATTAAACGACAGAAATTACTTTTAAAACAACAAAGTATCTGTGTTGCAAGTCACAAACCTTACGGCTAGTCTGACTCTTTAACATAGTCCACAATGTTCGGTCTTAAAACTATGCATCCTCCAAAGGGGTAGCTGCTCACTGCTGTATATTGTCAATGACTGGCATCATAGCAGTAGCACTTGTTATAATACACATATAAATGCAGCCCTCAGGACGTCACATTGAGCCAACATCAAATGGCAAAAAAATTGCTTTAAACTCCCTGTTTTAAATTACAGAAACAGTTAAATTTAATGCTGTTTAATGAATGCTTATACAAATTTGTCAAAAGTCCACTCTAATAAAAAAAAAAAAACTTAAAGCTGCTTAAATGTCACTGCCTAAATAACATTTAAGCAACTGTGCTGTGGGGCTAATTTTGCAAGTCAGTTCATACCTGTTGCTGGATCGGTTGTTGTGTTCAATGTCATATCAAGTTGTTCTGTTGCATCCTTCTTAACAGGGACTGTGCACCAAAAAGTCATCAATGAACCTTTCTTTTTTTTTGGCCGAGGTTTCTAGCTCAATTATCTTCTCTTTGATCTGTCTTTCAAACTCTACTTTTTCAGTACACTCCGCTTTAAATCTGTTCCACGTTTTAACAGCAGCATCTTGCACTTCACGTGTAGATTTGTCATTCATAAACTTTTAATAAGCCTAAAAAACACTTGTTGATATAGTTTTCCACGATCCATTGTAACGTTCAACAATAATTTTATGTAGATTATAGTTCACATGAAATGTTGCATTTCTACTAAACACTAACTGACTAGTTAACTAACTAGGTTGATCACTCCTTCGAGAGTTCTCCCACGTGTTCCTCCACGTGGTCTTCTCAATCCTGCACCTTTATATAGTGCTAGGGGGCTGCCATGTGTGGTCGGGAATTATCTCCTAATATTTTGTACTTTGTTACAATACCACAGAAATACTGACGTCACACGCACATCCTGTGGCATATAATTCTTCTGTTTGTTTGTTTGTTATTTTGGCAATTTGCAAATATTTCAGTAAGTAAATAAGTAAATGATGAAGTGGTGACACTAAACACAGGGAAGATGCAAATACATTGATGATGTAATCACGCCGTGAACCCCCCCTCCCCCCGTCGTCATCAGACGTCATCGTACCCTTCACCCCCCCTCCTTGATGACGTAATATATGGACGACCCCTAATCGTAAAAAAAGTTAACATGGCTTAATGTAAAAGAAATGAAGATCATGCAACAAGTCACTCACATGCACAATAATTTTGATGTTAACTGTTTTCTTCTATTGACTATTGATAACTATATCATTACTATTGTTTACTAGCAAAAAATTATGCCATAATCTCATTAGATGAACACATCAGGGTTAGATACTAAACTTGTGGAGTTTTGGCGCTCTTTATGATCTTCTTCCTGTGTTCTCCCGTTTCCTCCCCTGTCTAAAAACATGCTGGTAGACGGATTGCCTACACTAAATTGCCCCTAGGTGTGAACGAGTGTCTCCCATTCAGGGTGTGTCTCCGACTTGTGCTTTGTGTTCCTGATTGGCTCTGGATCCACCACAACCACCCTGACCAGGAAAATATTCAGAAAATATTCAAATTTTGTGCTTCATATTTAGGTTGTTGATTCATTGTTTTGAAAAAGTTAAGCTGTTTCCTGAAGACGTTTCTGAAGAAGATGTCAAAAGGTTAGTTCTTTTAGTAGGATAGTGTTTATGCCAAGATAATTGTGTGACCGAGTTTTGCATTGTTTATTTGTTGTTTTTGTACAAGTCAAGTTCACATTAAGCATTTATAATGTTACTATATCACATGCTCAATCATGTCGGCTAGATGTGACTTTTCATAACCCCATCTGATACTAATCATTAATAACTGAGATTCACTCTTCTAGCCTAGTAATTGCTTTTAAATTGACATCAATACTATTGTTGGTCTTTTTTTTTTTTATGTAACTTTAGCACATAATTCTGAACTTAAGATGCTTCATCGAATCTCATGTATCCTCACACTTCATTTGAATCCTCTGGTGCAGTAAATGCGAAACTATTAGTGAGCCAATCTATGAATAAAGTCATCGAAAAGATATTCTTTGGCATTTGTTTTACTGAAGGCAGAACAGTTAAGATCCACCGGTACTTTAGATTTTCTTACTTTATATTCGAAAATCATTTGCGAAATAGGCCCTAGAAGCTGGTTATAAATTTCACAAATGATTTTCGAATATAAAGTACGAAAATCTAGGGGAAATGTTATGCTCTGTGTTATGCTCTGCTGTTTTTAAAAGAACCATTTAATATGATTTCACAGTTGTTTCTTTTCATTTGAAGAATCTCTGCATGCTATTTAAGTATTTGAGCAGTGTGTAACCCTCAGCCCAGAAGAGCTCATATCCTTGACTAATACACCATGCAGTGGTTTAAATTAGGTTTTTGTTTTCTTCTAAACAGCCATACTTTGTAAATGCAGTCCAATCTCTGTTGTTATTCTTGTTCCACCTTTTATTCATGCCTCAGTCTCACAACTAAACAAGTGGGATACAAACACTGGCGAAACACTGACCTAAATACATACTTGAATATTAATATATTGTACTGTGTAACGTGTAAAAAAAATAAAAATAAAAATAAGAGAGAGATACAAGAAACAAGAGAGGTACAAACAAATTAGTATCTGGGTATCAGTGAGTGACTCATGTATTCCTTATGCCTCAAAACAAAAACACATGGACATAAGCCCTGCGATTATATCAGTTATCGGTTATCACTGAAAGTAAGTGATGCATTGAGTTTACTTATGGTGTAGTGAAGTAGCATTGCTGTCTCATAGCTCCAAGGTCCGTAGTTCAATCTTGAGCATTGATTGCTGTTTGTGCAGAGTCTCTGGTTCTCCCTATTCTTATGTTCTGCACGTGTTTGCATAGTGTCCCTAGGGTTGCTCCAGGTTCGCTGGTTTCCTCTCACCTCCTCAAAACATGCCCGGAGGTAGATGGGCTATTTCTAAAACATTGCACCTGTGTGTGTGTGTGTATTTGGGGCATGGTGCCTTGCAATGGACTGTCATCCTGTTCAGGGTGTACTCCTGCCTCGCACCTAGTGTCACCGGGATAGGCTCTGGATACACCATAACCTTGACCAGAACAACACACTTTCTGAAGATGAATGAATTTATGTGTACATGTTTTATACTTTAATATAGTATAGTATGTAAACATAATTAGTGCTAAAAGTAAGTGAATTAAAAAACAAATTTGTATTGATGATCTAATTTTGTGGAAATAATATGCACATTTGAATCAAGTAAATGTAAGGCACTGCTTTTTCATTGAAGTGAAGTGATGAGTTCTGCTATTATATTTCTAATCTTTGTATTTTCTTTATTGTAAGTCATTATCTTTGCATCCTTCTTCTTCCTCAGTGTGATACAATGCTTACCCCTTGTTGACCCCTCTCTATCTTTCCATCTCTTACTCTCTCTCTCTCTGTCTAACAGGTACAGCTATGGCATTCTGGTGTAGATGACCCTTAGAACAGGCAAAATTGCAAGTTATAAGAATCTGCTGTTCCCATGAAGCCTCTCTCTCTCTCTCTCTCTCTCTCTCTCTCACACTCTCTCCTATATGTCTCTTTCACTCGTTGGTATATAATATCTCTCTCTCTGACGTGTTACATTAAATCTTTCAGTATGCTTATAATCTTAGCAAGTGCTGAAACTGTAGATACTTTGCACGCAATAAATCAAGTATAATTTCTCTCCTTTTACGATGGTTTTACTCAGGATTTAAGTGATTAGGTGATTTGGATGGTATGTGTTCATAATTAGCTAC
>JAFFST010044878.1:75972-92902 GCA_022414735.1 Noturus placidus | reverse complement strand
GAACCACCAACCCTACAATTAGTGGATTAGTGGACAACCCGCTCTACCGACTGAGCCACAGCCGCCCCAACTCAAATAATGAGTTGTTCGATAGAGTTCTTCTTGATAGAATCACAAAAAAGCCATGAGGACGTTTGCATGGGTGAATGTGTTCAAACGTGTGTTATTATTGAAAGATGTTGAACATGCCAAATATATGTGCTGAAAAAGAAACACATTAAACCTCATGTTTGTAATGATGGATGAAATAATCATATGTTTTAATGATCTAAATTGAAAATACATCATCATGGGGGTCGCATAGTGTTTCCACATCGTTCTCTAATCCCACGAGTGCACCTCATCGGTGTTAATGGAATTGAATTTGTCTTGATGTAATCTGTTAATCTGGATTAGGAATGTGTTTGACTGGGGGAAATGATCATTTGTTGGGTTACAAAAATGTCCCGTGTGTGTGTGTGTGTGTGTGGTGCTGTTTGAGTCGTCTCAGTATCTCCCAATTCTCGACATTTAGTCTATATGAACACGCTGATTTAAAATCACCAGTTCAAATGTTGTGGTCACCCGGATCATTTCAAATCTGAATCATAATTCGATTCAAACCCATCTCTTGTAGTGGGAAAAGTTCATGAAAATAAATAAGCAGAAACCGTGTGTGTTGGTGTGTGTGTGTGTGTGTGTGTGGGGGGGGGGGGCTTCCTTTTACACACTCCTGCTGCCATCTTCCTCTGGCTAACAGCTGCTTTAAAATCAGTGCTGCATCATGTTGCAACACCGTTTTAAATGCAATGACCCTTTTTTTTCCTCCTCCTTGAACGTTTCCATTATTTCAAACCGGTTCTGGCATGATTTCACGATTGATGGTACAGATTAAAGGACATTGTGACTGCGGTTGTTTGTATAATGGAAACGTTGATCTAGTCACCGAGGCTGCAGTTAGTGTAAAGTGGGATAATGTACAGCGATACAGGTGTAGTATGTTTCTACATTACTTGTTGAGTTGAGTGCATTCTGGGATCTGACCCGTCTCTTCTCCTCCTACAGGCTGTTGCCGCGCTCCTCCACTTATGATTGCAGGGGGACGAGTGTTTGTCATCCCTTGTATTCAGCAGATTCAGAGGTACAGATCCGGTACTGCTCGGTCACTTAAAAATACAGGACACAAGTCTTGTATATCTTGTTATTCAGCCAACGAGTAAAAGGTCTGAAGATACACTGCACTTTAAATCCTTTTATACCATAGAAGTCAGTATCTGTACTGAGGAAGACCCGGCTCTGTGTATGTTCTGCACGTCCACGCTTTCCGTTAAACGTATTTTATCTTAGTGTCCCGCTTGTAATGCAAGTAGACAACATTTTCATGTAGCAAGCTGATTTAAGGACTTGTTTAGTGCGATTTTACCTTTTAGGAAAGGATTTTAGACTTTTTAATCATGTCAGTGTGAAACATTTTATATAATCTCAACTTCTAATAATAATAATAATTAATAATTAATCAATTTGTATAGCGCTTTTTACAATGGACATTGTCTCAAAGCAGATTTACAGAGATATCATTTTACATTTACACACACACACACCAATGGTAGCAGAGCTGCATGCAAGGTGCTAGCTTGCCATCGGGGGCAACTTAGGGTTCAGTGTCTTGCCCAAGGACACTTCGGCATGGGATCACCCGGGCCGGGATTCGAACCACCAACCCTACGATTAGTGGATTAGTGGACAACCCGCTCTACCGACTGAGCCACAGCTGCCCAACTTCTGTATTTTCTCTTCCATTTGCTTTTATTTTGATTGTATTTATGTAAGGCTTGGAATTTGTATAAGTCCGTTTCTGCCATGGAAATAGCCACAGATGCTGGCATGGCATTAAAATCTACACTACTACTACTACTACTATCTGTACTGAGCTATCCCTTCACAAGCATTCCCATGAAACTTCCAATAGTGTGACTGAAATAAAAACGGAAAGTACTACAGTAATGGATTACGTACTCTATATGTATACATACCCTAGATCCAAATGGATTTTCATCTAATTCACCTCATTTCTCGCCACTACATATGTAGCATAAATAATGACTTCCCTGTACCGAACGAAGAAAGGAAAACCGATCACAGGATTTCTTTTGACTTGAATAGGAATTCGTAGCACACAATGCTTAGGTTCAGAGGTCATACTTATCTAACCCAGCCTTACAATTGATTTCTAGAGATACAGGAGTTTAACATGGCAAACATATGGAATTCGGCATCAGTTGTTTGACTGAGAACAGCTGAAATAGTAACAGTAACGCAGCTGGTTGGTTGGTGAGTAATGGGTACAGTGTCTACCAGAACACATTCCATGGTCAGTGTTTACAGTGTGATAAAATGTTATCAGTATGATTGACCAGCATGCCGTGATTGACCTTAAAGACTAGAGTGGGTAGAACAACTTGATGGTGTTAAGGAATGGACAACCCACTTGCCCAGGACAATCAGATTATGTGCCTTTTTCTTTCAGCTTTTTATTGGTCATCGCCTGGTGGACTCATCAGCGTTTTCTGTCATGTACATCATCATCAACCAGAGGAGGTCCATTTAATATGTAGTCGTGAAACATAACATGATGCATTAGAGATAAAAGTGGATACCAAAGGCTGGGAATATGAGCAGACTTGAAAAGATCAGCCCGAGTGTGAATTATTCTGGGAGTGTTCCATGGAACCAGAGAGGGATGGATGGATGGTACTGTTTCAGTCCTCCTGCCAGCCAATGGTGGTGTGTATCACCTGGATAGCACCTTATGTGCAGGTGTACACATGCTGAGCTCTTGCAACGAGGTTGCATAGTGACGTATTGCGCAGTATTTGCAATACTCTCATTCGGTTAGAGTTGATGCACCAGTCATTCCCTTTCTCCATCTTCCCTGTGCATATGTCGGTCTACACGATTGAGCTATCTGCCTAGAATCCTGTAAACACAGTGCAGGGTTCAGCAGCTAGGTCACAGAGTCCTGTTTGTAGCCCCAAAATGGCCAGCAAGAAATTGGTTCCCACTGCTGTGTTTACTAGTTACTACTCAGAACGCTATTGGGTGGTTTCGTCCTCAAGCACAACTTCTGGTCTAAATGGATGAGGAGATCTGGCACCCTTTGCCAGGTCGATTTTGAGAGCCTGGCCCCTTGGAATGAATATGAAGATCTAGCATTTCAGGAGTCACTACTTAATTCAAGAGCCCTCAGTACACAGGCTTTGTATACTCTTAAAAGTTGTGAAATAGTGGTCACATGATCAGTTGGATCATGTACACTGTCCAATTTCTAGGTCTTACGAGTTTTCTCCAAGGACTGCTTAAACTCAGCAAGTCCCCACAGCACCCCATGAGAACCTTGTGCTGGAGACCCTTCTTATGAGCCCCTACCTGAGTAAAGTCGGTTTCTTCAGAACTGCCTTGCCAGCAGTCACTTCCACTAAAAGAGTTGAGGAGTTGCCTGGTCTGGCAATAAGTTCGCCTGGCTTGCGTCGGTGGACAGATGACTCTTGGGTGATCTTTTGTGGTTGAGTCTGGGATTTCTGCCAATGCAAAATCACTCAGCAATGTGAATCAGATTATTGACCCAGTAGCTTTCAAGGACGGTGAGTCTGTAGAGTGTTCCTTCCTTCCTTCCTTCCTTCCTTCCTGTGCCTGGTACGCGCCTTACTATGTTATTAGGACCCAACAACAGCCATCCAGTCTAACAGGCCAGCTGTTGATTTGCTCTGGGGATAAGTCATTGTTTAAGCAGAGCTTTGCCCAAGGGATGGTGGATGCTATCAAGCTAACCTATAGACGTGCTGGACGCCCAAACCCTACTGTGACATGCCACGTTACAAGGACTGTCTCGTCCTCATGAGCCACTCCACGGAAACTCTGCTGCTGCTACCATGTCAATTTTTTAACCAGATATACTACAAGGTTAACATTGCACCTCCCAGTGTTATCACTGAGCACTTTTCATGGTAGCCCAAAGGTGAGACCTGTTCCTCATGATGTTCTCCATGTGTCTCACACCGCCCCTGGTAAGTGAAAAGAATGATTGTCATTCTGAACCTGCACAGCTTAGTTCTAGGAATGATTGATGCATGATGATGGTATTTATAGTGAATACGGCATCATGCATCACTACATGAGTTCGCTGGAAGGTCTCAGCTTGCATGCATGCGTCCTTGTTCATAGGCCCATAGTTCACGGGTAACTATTGTTCTTTAAAGCCACAGAGAAACATGTTCCTGTCAATAAAATGGTTCGGTTACAGAACGTAGGTCTGAGCAACATCATTAGCATGGCCTTCTTTTCCTTTGAATTGTTGCTGTTGGATTTAAATCCAGTCTCTCTCTCTCTCAGGATATCTTTGAATACTCTGACTCTTAACGTGAAGAGTGATAAGGTCTACACGAGGCATGGTGTACCCATCTCAGTGACTGGCATCGCACAGGTCAGGCATTCATACATTTTTACGTACACACACACACACTCTCTCTCACATACACTTCCCCATACTAAAGTCTGTGATGTGTTTGACTTGGTGCAGGTGAAAATTCAGGGCCAGAATAAGGAAATGTTGGCTGCTGCTTGCCAGATGTTCTTGGGGAAATCGGAGACTGACATTTCCCACATCGCCCTGGAGACACTGGAAGGCCATCAGAGAGCCATTATTGCTCACCTGACCGTGGAGGTAAGGAGATGTTGGAGGCATGAGTTAATGACATATGAAAATGTCTCAAATGGTCACCTTAGTGTCATTTATTATTTTTTGCAGCTATTACAATGATTCAAACACCGATAGTTGTGTAGCACTTTTACCGTGTGTATACTCCCTGACTTCCTGTAGGAGATCTATCAGGATCGTAAGAAGTTTTCAGAGCAAGTGTTCAAGGTGGCTTCTTCTGATTTGGTCAACATGGGCATCGGTGTGGTCAGCTACACGCTTAAAGACGTTCATGATGACCAGGTGATGTCCATGTGCAACACATCCCCACACACTCGCACCGTTTAACATGTGCTGTAAGCTGATGCTGTCTGGTGTTCCTCTTTAAGGACTACCTGAACTCTCTGGGTAAAGCTCGCACAGCCCAGGTGCAGAAAGACGCCCGCATCGGAGAGGCTCAGTACAAGAGGGATGCAGTGATCCGGGTACGACCTTCCTTTCTCTTACACCTGTAGTGCTTTCTTTTTTTTTCCCCTGAGAAAGAATTTCATATATGAAACCGTGTGTGTATTTAGGAAGCCCATGCCATGCAGGAGAAGGTTTCTGCACAGTACAAGAACGAGATTGAGATGGCGAAGGCTCAGAGAGATTATGAGCTGAAAAAGGCGGTCTACGATATGGAGGTTAACGCTAAGAAAGCGGAGTCTGAGATGGCCTATCAGCTTCAGGTACAGCAATCACACGACACATCTAGGATCGAAAGCCATGACTTCTCAAACCAAACCGAAACCATCTGAACCAGTTTCTGAATCTGAATCAGTTTCGAAACACAGCTAGGGTGACGAGAAGTAAACGATCTTCCTTTCGGAAAATCTCACTGGAGAAATTTTGCTCTGCTACTGCGTCAGGTGGCCAAGACAAAGCAGAGGATTGAGGAAGAGAAGATGCAGGTGCAGGTGGTGGAGCGTGCTCAGCAGATCACTCTGCAGGAGCAGGAGATCACCCGCAAAGAGAAGGAGCTGGAGGCCAGAGTCATGAAGCCAGCCGAGGCGGAGAAATACAAGCTGGAGAAACTCGCCGAGGCCGAAAGGTTAGCGGAGCTTTGAAAAGAAATCGGCATACGCCTAAACACTACTACGATTCTCCACGGAACCGCTGCCAGACCTGCAATCAGTGTATAGGATAACGAAATGCATAAGTCACACCTTCTTTCTCTCTTTCGCCTGACAGGCTGCAGTTGATCATGGAGGCTGAAGCTGAAGCTGAATCTATTAGAGTAAGCATTGACTTTTATTTTTTCTTTTCATGAAAAAGTGTAGACGTTCCACCATCCATGCAATATAGTCTCAAGACACTAAGATTCTACGTTCGTTGTTTTTAGACTTATTTTCTGCACATCCTCCCTAACGCAAAACACATTTCATGTTTACCCTGTAAGATACAGATAAGGACTTTCTATTTGCCTGGAAAGGCAGAAAACCCTGGATAAATAACATTATTAGATTCAGCCCAGTTTCTGACCTCTCTCTCACTGTCTTCCAGATGAAGGGTGATGCAGAAGCGTTTGCCACGTTGGCTAAGGGCCGTGCTGATGCTGAGCAGATGGCCAAGAAGGCTGAAGCTTTCAATCAGTACAAGGAGGGAGCCATGGTGGACATGCTGCTGGAGAAACTGCCTCTGGTCAGCCAGCCCGTCCATCTTGCTTATTAAATCCTGTCCAGTTGTGCTAGTACAGGATCTATTACCAACTAGAGCGGTTTCTAAATATGTGATGTGTTCTTTCTTCAAGATGGCAGAAGAGATCAGCAAGCCCCTCTCAGCAGCTCAGAAAATCACCATGGTGTCCAGCGGAGGATCAGAGGTAGGAGCAGCCAAGCTGACAGGAGAGGTCCTGGACATCATGATCCGCCTGCCTCAGGCTGTGGAGAAACTGACTGGAGTCAGCATCTCTCAGGTGAACACACACACTTCTCTCATTCCTAATTAGAAATGCTTCAGTGTACATATACTGTATATATACATTGATGATTTCTATGAAGGTTCTCTCCATGTTCGTGTGGGTTTCCTTCCTATCTGAGTGGTTAGCCCATTTGCCTCGTACTTCTTGTGGTTGGGGGTTTGAAATCCCGCCCTTGCCCTGCATATTCTCCTCATGCTTTGAGGGTTTCCTCCCCCAGTCCAAAGACATGCGTTGTAGTCTGATCAGCGACAAGGGGCGGCTGTGGCTTACGTGGTAGAGCGGGTTGTCCACTAATCGTAGGGTTGGCGGTTCGATTCCCGGACCACGTGACTCCACATGCCGAAGTGTCCTTGGGCAAGACACTGAACCCCAAGTTGCTCCCAATGGTAAGTTAGTGCCCTGCATGGCAGCTCTGCTACCATTGGTGTGTGTGTGTGAATGGGTGAATGAGACACAGTGTAAAGCGCTTTGGATAAAAGCGCTATATAAGTGCACCATTTACCATTTACAAAACATTTAGGCTCCAGTCTCTGGAGTCGGATAAGCGGTACGGGGAAATGGATGGATGGAGATTAAAATTGGACCTGATACAATTGAAGAGAATTTAAAAGGAATTAGAGATTCTATGTCATGTTAGAATGAAATAAACAGCCTCATTAACGGACTCATCCTTCAGAGGGTTAACGAACATTGCCGTGGTAACGCCACTTATTTACACAACGCAGCTCGGCATCTCTGTGTTTGTACAGCAGGTCGACGAAGGACAAATACTAAAAACCGTGCGCTCTGTATTGACAGGTTACCTCCACACGCATGGGCTAAAGAAGATCCTGGAAAAGTGGAGAGGAAGCTGTTCACTAATGGATGCTGTAGTCATCTCTCCTCCTGTTTCTGTGTACACCTGCATGCTCTAAATGTTCGTGCCTTATGATAGCTGTAGGCAGTTTTATTTTGTGTTTTTTCCTGAGGGATTTATTACCCTTTATCTGTTTTTATGTATCAGCATGAGACATTTCATTTTGTATGGAAAATCCCCCCCAAGCTCCAGCTGAGTCGTTCAGGTAATTCTTGTTAGTTATGTAAGAGAGTGTTTGATCTCTATAGCATCGCTGCGTTCATTTTGAAGTCTGCCTCTATAAAAGATAAGCATGTACCTGCTAATAGTGATTAAATCCCAAAGTGCATTTAAACAGTGTAGTCCTCACATACGAACCGTCTTAACTGTTCAGGAAGCTACTGTCCATGTGCATACTACGAATGGCTTTACAAACCTCAATATTTGTTTAAACAGTACTCAATGGTGATCCTTTTTGTTACATAAGCATATGTGAAATCTTTTATTATAGCTAAAGTCCGTACAGATGACATGGGATATATATATATATATATACACACGTGTGTAAAAACAGAACTCCCTGCTCACAATTAAATCACAGCTGAGAGTTTGAATACCTTCCCCTCAGTGAAATAGAAATGTGTTGAAACAAGTATTGCGATTTGTACGGCCTGATGTGTGAACCGTGTGTTGTGAACGTGATCGCTCATCCTGCCTTTACTGCTCAGTAGGAAGCGAATGTTTCATTCTTAAATTTCTAGCGAGAGTGACCAAAAACTTCAGTTAAATGTTAGGAAAGGAAAGCAACTGCACGAGATCTGCTGACATCTTGCAGAGAGCAGAGGAAGGAAGTGTAAGAAAGAAGAGAGAAATGAAAGGGGTTGAAGTTGGCCACATCTAAACAAAGTCTGATAAATGTAGGTCAAGTACCGAGAGGGGAATTTTCACTTGTTCGACTTTCGCCTCAAAAAAGGTTTGGTTAGCATAGAGAGAGAGAGAGATGAGGTCATGTGATTTCTCTCTCTAGTCTTTTGAGTTGTAGGGTAATTTGCTAGCTGTTAATTCTACACTTCATCACTAAGTGCCTAAGTGCCTAGCATGCGTGCATTCTAGACCACATCTGTACGGAACTATTTTGCTCTTTCATTGCAATCCTGCCACTCTTTCACCTTGTAGTGTTTGTGTCAAATCTTGCATTTCTGTTTTATGTTATCCCATACTAACTTCTTCTACTCATGTCACGTTGACACTGTATTGTGGAATACAAGACAATATATAGGAAAGTAATTGTATCGTTCAAGTTACTTCAAAATAAATTAAATTCATTTACTATTCTGTTTATTTGAATGTATAAACTGTGTGTGTGTGTGTGTGTATATAATATATATTTTGTCTGAAATGGTTACTTTATTAAAACTACAAAAAATAGACAACAGCCAACAACATTCAATACAGTCAGCGAAGCTCAGAGAGACCGGACCCATTCACAACAACGATACCAAATATCAGTGAAGAACATTATGTCCCATTGATTATTTACATACCCTCATATCCCTTTAATGTTAAAGAAACAGGAGTGCGAGGCGTAGCTGAAAAACGCTGCCTGAAAGCGGAGTTTATAAAAAAATACAAGTTTTAGTTCAGGATTACAGTGTATCAAAAAGGTTAAAGGACATTTGACATGGCAGCATAACCATTTGTGAATCACATTCTCTCCTTGAATGTTAACAGTATGTAGGGTTAGGCTAGTGGCTTTGTGATCCCACTACTCGTACGTGCATAAACAACTTTTGTCTGATACAAAATGCCACTAGAGAATTCTTTAAAAAATAATAATACTGGGGGGGGGGAAGCCGACCACACACACACACACACACACACCAGCACTGTGATCTACGTTTTATACTCATTCACACTAAAAATGTTTGTAACGGCTCTGCTGTCACCGATTGTACCAGTTGACAGTAAAGTGCAAATAAAGCCTCTTGTGGGTGTAGTGTTGGGTAACTCATTACACAGTGTAAAACATACTTGAGCTTCACTCTTCTTCCAAAATCGAACAGGAAATTGTGTGACGTCTTTATTTGGCAATACAGACCAATTCGTAGCTGAATTCACGTCCAAGGTACTGGACATTCACTGATGGTAGTCAGAGGTACGTTATTTCCTATTATTAACCAGGTGGTGCAGTGAAGAAGGGTGGAGTCAATGACTGTATATAAGATGGAGAGAACGAGGCTGCACTGATTCCCACACACTGTGTTGCTTTTGAAGCCAAAGGTTAGTTAGGATGTGGGGGGGAGGGTTACACCTGGTGCCCATCCACAACCAATATGAGATCACTATTCACAATTTCAACGAGGACAAATGAGAAACAATTCCAAGCCTAACTGGTCAATACACCATTATGAGTGCATAACACCCAAATTTCTCCCCTCTTTTGGCTGCTCTAGTTCGGGGTCACCCCTCCCCATTTTCCACACTTGGGACTGGCTCTTGGATCCCTCCAGTGGCTGGGGTCTGGTTCCTGACCGGGAATCGAAGAGTGCGCCACACACAACCACTAGTCCCACTTCTCATCCTTGCAAGGTGCTTTAGGAAAATGAATTTGTTAAGCATCAAGAACTTCAAACGTCCTCTTGGAGGTCGTGATTGCAGAATTAGACCAGGCTTTGCTGTATCGATGCTCAAAGTTATTAACACAGTCCAATTATGGACAAGCTCTCCGTGTTGTCTATGCTCTGTGAGTTCTAGCACGTCAGATACATCCCATAACTTCTATAAAAACACATTCCACCTTAAAAACCATCTTGAGATTGGAGTGAAATCTTCAATCTTATAACAACACACAACCTTATAAGTAGTCATTGCAAGACGAAGCGTCATGAAATCTTGAAGCTTTTCCAGCCAATTGTGTTGAAAATGGTCGTTTCTCAAGAGCCTCCTTGTGGTCAAAAGGTGTAACAGTAAAACTGTCTTAAGACAGGGGTTCCCAAACTTTTCCAGGGTAAGCCCCCCACCCCCCAAATGGCATCAACATGTGACCGAGGCCCCCCTTTTCCAAGATGTCTTTAAAACACATAAAAAAATAAAGACTTCTGAATATATCACCCCTTTTTATTAATAATTACATCTTAACATTACATTAGGAATTGATTGTGTGTGTGCGTGTGTGTGGGGTTGTCTGAGAGTGAGAATAATTTTTTCACACAAAATTGTTGAGGCCCCCCTGGCGGCCCCTACTTTGAAAACCACTGTCTTAAGATACAGCTCTGCCTAATAATATACACTCACTGTCCACTTTATTCAATCAGCCAGTTGTGTGACAGCAGTAGGCTCCACTGTTCCACTGTCCAAAGTCTGTGCCCCCTGTAACCTAAATATTTCTGCTCTTAGCTGACAGCAGTGGAACCCTATGTGGTCTTTTGCTGTCGTAGCCCATCCGCCTCAAGATTTGATGTGTGCTGGGTTCTGAAATGCTTTTCTGCTTACCGCGGCTGTAAAGAGTGCTTATTTGAGTTACCTGTCGGCTCGAATCTCCTTTGACCTTGTTCATCAACAAGCCACTCCCACCAACATGACTGTCGCTCGGTTAATGTTTTTGTATAAGTTCTAGAGACTGCTGTGCATGAAAATCCCAGGGAATCAGCAGTTTATGAAATACTCAAACCATGCCACAGTCAAAGTCACAGATCACACTTTTCCCCAAATCTAATGTTCGACCACGTGAAAATTAACTGAAGCTCTTGACCTGTATCTGCAGGATTTGGTGCAATGAGCTGCCACTTGATTGGCTGATAGGTGTTCCTATTAAAGTGATGCAGGATTGTATGCAATTAGCGCTGTCCTTCTGTATGTTGTTGGAGCTTACAGTATAATGATATTAGCGATACCAAACTGTCATTGCTTTTACAATCTATAAGATCTAAAATATCAGTGTGCTTCAGCTGAACAGAGACAAGAGTTTCGGAACGAGGTTTTGAGATGTAACAGCTTGTACATGCTACAGCGTATAGACTGCTTCAAACAACCTGCCAAACAGACTCATTATTGGAGTAATCCATCATCGATGCCATCGTTACACAAACATCGATATGCAGCTCGACCTTGACCTGACCTTCTGGACACAGGATGTGGACGGGGTTCAAAATCACGGCCAGCCGTGTGAGTGCGCTGGAGTTTCTGTTGTGCATCGGATATACAGTCATTGAGAGTATCCCCGGTTCCGCACTGTATTCTATAAGGTTACAGCGCTTTAAATTAGTTTGAAACATTGGGCAACATTGGACAACGTTACTTACTTTTCATGTCTATGTAACTATTCAGTTGCTCAGTAACTCATAGCAGACGTTAGTTGGTGGTGGAAGGGCTAACATTGTTGAGGAGCCTGCAAGTTTGAAGAATGTGTCAAAATGGTTATGGGGCACCATGTCTGTGAGTTCATGATGTGAAAATACAACCTCAAAAAAATAAGCATGTCATTCTACTAAAAACAGAAAATCCCTCAACCAGTCTTAAGTATGTATACTGCTTACTGAGTTATTCAGAGAGATGAGCAATTACGCATCAACCCCTAAACCCAGCGATAAGGCTCAAGAAGATCGGACTGAAGAACCCTCATACCCAGAGTGAATGCTCAGATTAGACAGAATTCACTCCTAACTACCTCTGCTATAAATGTTTATATGCATACTGCTCTTTTTTTATTTATTTGAATTGAATCTTTGTTGTGCTATGTTTAAGTACATCTTATTTGTTGGGATCACAAAGGTTATGCATGTAATAATATAAACTACTTCATTCACAGTCTATATAATTTTCAGTAATAGAAAAGCCCTCCACCTTTTTAGTGTAAAAAATGGTTTTCAGTGAGAGATTTAAGCTGAACTGCTGCAGATTCATGATTAGTTCAGGACTACAGAGGTAACTAACGCCAGGTTTAGGGTGTAGGGGATTAGGGTTCTAGGTCTGAAGCAGGTTGAGCACGAGAACCGAACCAGCAGCATCTCTCAGCCCTGACCTGCCAAAGGTAATTTATGCAAATTTACATAAGAGTGCTTAGCTACGCCTACTTCTACACCAACTATCACCTCCGCCAGCTTGTGCATGGCTACACAAACGTCTCTCTTCTGCACGAAGGAGAGATTCGCTTGTCTTCGTGCATCCATCTCTTTACACCATGTTCATGGCGTCTTCGGTGAGGAAAGAGTGAATCTGTGTGAAGGAGGGCCGGAGTTTACAGTCTCTGTTCCAGCAGCTCAGCATCAGCTCGTACAGGCCTTGGGGACACACCGCCGGCCGTGTCAGATAGACCTGAGAGAGAGAGAGAGGGCGTCAATGGGTTAATGAGTTGTTTAAAGGTATTTGTGTGTGTGTGTGTGTGTGTGTGTGTGTGTACCTGTCTTCCTTGGTCTCTAAAGAACTCTCCTGCATTGTCAATGACCTGTTCATCAGTCATGTGACCATAGGGCTGCTCCTGACACACACTCAGCATCTCCCACAGAGTCACCCCAAACGCCCACACATCACTGGCTGTAGTGAACTTGCCCTAATAATAGTAATAATAATAATCATCATCATCATCATCATCATCATCATCATCATATCATAATCAAACTCAATATCTAAATCTAAATAATTCAGCTACTATGGCAGAATAAATTTTTTTTTTTATAAATGAACAAATAGTTTAGCAAACGAGACATTATGACACGTCATATAAAAAGAATAATAACATTTCCGAACAAAACTGCTAATGGTTTATAATGTACGCTGCATTTACTCACCATAAGAATACACTCCCAGGCCATCCATCGGATAGGAAGCACGGCCCTCCCCTGGATCCTGTAGTAATCTCCGGCATACAGGTTTCGGCTCATGCCGAAGTCTGCGATCTTAATGTGCCTCTCTCCCGTTCTGTCATCTCCGTCCCCCTGCTCTCCCCCGACCAGGCAGTTGCGCGTGGCCAAGTCTCGGTGCACAAAGTTAAGCGATGCCAGGAACTTCATCCCAGATGCGATCTGACTCGCCATGGAGATTAGGGCAGGGTAGCTGAAGCACAGAACATACAGGGCAGTTAGTCAAAATCTCTGCAACACATTCTTTAAAAATAAATAAATAAATAAATAAATAAAAAACACAGATTGGACCTGATGGTTGGCATGTTGTGCAACGGTCCGGTCTTGTCCAGTAACACTCGCTGCGAGAGGTACTGGTTAAGGTCGCCGCTCTCCATGTATTCGGTAACCATGCACAGAGGGTCACTGCTCACACACACACCCAGCAACCGGATTATATTTGGATCTTTCAGACGAGACAAGATCTTCACCTCTTTCAGGAAGTCGTTCCTGAAGGATGGCAGACAGGGTAAGGTTACAGAAAAAGCGGTGTGTGTGTCACATACACATCAGCTGTGCGCTATCATTTTGTGCTGGAAGATACGATGATTGGGAGAGAAAAAAAACAAAAAACAAAAAAAAAAAACAGGTGCATCAAACCTGGCGTTTTTCGAGGCATCAGGCCTCAGAATCTTCACAGCTACCAACAGAGGGCGTCCTTTCCTCACGTTAAAAGGGAACTCGAGATTTGGGAGGTCTTGAGGGTTTTCAATCTCACACAAATGAACCTAAGAGGAGGAATGTGGACACCCTGCTGTTAAGGGACATCAAGCTGCTGAGAGGCACTTTCAGAATAAATGACGAACGATAATGCAGGAGACACTATATATGTCACAATATGGTGATTGACCTGCTCAGTTACTCGCATTAACAAGAAGCTCAGTCAACTTTAAATACCGAGAATTTATTAGCGTTATGAACGTTACAGTCGAACACCGATGGCTCTTTGGTGACCTTATTGCTTCTGTTCTGTGCTCATGTCTACACTACCTCTCCAAACTGGCCTTCTCCGAGCTTCTCTTTGAAGAGGAGCCGTTCCCGCTGCAGCTCAGGAAGGGGCGGGCACTCCGTGGGCGTGGCCGAGAGGGCCGGAACCGCGTACGTGTTATTCCCGCTTACACCTTGCAGGCTGACGATGTCTGCTTCTGCATAATGAGGCACATTGGGCCCGCTCCCTGTGGCTTCCGCATAATGAGCTCCCAGGAGAGGAGGCGGGGCTCCAGGGTATGGGGGCGGTCCTTCCTGAACAGGCAGCGGTTTATCGTCCATATCTAAACTGCATGCTGTAAAGGAGATATTCAGAGTGGCAGGATGATGGAGAGTGTTCACGGTGTGAACGGAAACTCGATTTGACTTGAACTAGTTCATAAGTAATAAAAAATATATATGGAAATAATATTTTCAAAAATGTTTAAAAAAATCAACAGTTTGTTAATATTAGATCATTATTTAAATGTTTCTCATGAACATTCAATCAACATTCTCTCAGACCACTGCTCAGCAGTGATTAGATACTGTACATGCTGTTGGAGGTTATGATGGCTTACGTGATTAGGGGATGAGAACATGGTGCATTATGTATGAATCCATCAATACACAGGAATACACGAATTTTACAGACACACCTGGGATCTTTCCCGGAGTACTGCACTATGTCAATCAAGTTTTCTCTCTCCCTGAGGAACCTTTAACTGTCCTATATCCTACAATCCTATAATCGCACACACTCTCTCCCTCCTTAACCCTGTCGTTACTCTGTGAGGCAGAGACATGCCTCGCTCTTACCCTGGGGCAGGTTTTGGGGTTTAACAGACTCTCTGGAGCAGTTTGGCAGCCTTTTGGGGTCATGTCTCAGGTCTGACAGGAGAAGGTGATAGGCTGGGTTGTTTAACAGCAAGGCTAGTCAGACACACACGTACACGATCACAGACGCACAAAATACAGTGCAACACAAAAACAAAGCAAACACGATTTAGCACAACACACACACACACACACACACACACACACATAAGGTGATGGTTAGGGGAGATGAGAGGCAGATACAGACATAACTTTCACAGATCAGATGCAGGACCAAGACAACAAAGCAGGCAGGGTTACTGTTATTCATACTGCAGGCAGTTAATCAACATGTCATCAGGACGTTCAGGCAACACAAATACAGTCATTCATAATGAGCCTGGTACACTGAATGTTCAGTGCATCAGAAATGACAGTGGTATGTGTTTGTGTGCACCAGTGTGTAAACACATCTAATGTGAACAGTGAATAGTTATGTTTTAATCCCTGCATCTTTCCAGCAAAGACAGTGCATCTTTGTACCCGGTTAGTGAAGGGTCCTGAAGTACATTTTCTGATGTTTCTGTGGAAATGTTCAGTAGTCTCTGTCTGTCTGTCTCTGTCTCTCTAAAATAAATAAGAGCCATTGATTGTTTGTAATCACACTAATATGAGATTAACCCAAAAACTTAATCTAAGCTATGAGTGTTCAGTATGTTGCATACAGCTGCTTCCACGTGCAAAATTAAACCCAGAATATTTTTCTATTTTAGTGTCAATGGACATTTTTCAGAACCTGAAACAGTGCAGTATGACGTCCCACAAAGTTCTGATCTAGACCGTGTATTGTTTTACTTTAATATTCAGGCCCTCAAACATGTGATTTGCAAGTTCAAAGCTAGATTTAACAGCACAGCTATGCAAAATGCACGATGAACAGAAACATCCTTCTCCTAGATTCAGACTTAACCCTCAATCTGCTAAAAAAAATTGCGGCGTCACAGAAGTACAATAATATATATATATATAAATATATAAATATATAAATATAAATATATATATATATAAATATATATATATATATATATATATATATATATATACTGTATATATTAAACAGCCTAATTAAGAAATATGCTAACCCTACGGTATGCTGAGAAACTAGCAAATTCTATCATAATTCTAAAACTAGACTGTTACATGCTAAAACAGTAGAGCTACAATGGTACATATTACCGCACTATTAAACAGCTAGCTGTCCACATTCACTACGATGTCATGTTGCTGTCGGTGCAAGCTCTGAATTATTTAATATTGGGCAAACTTTGCTGATCTCCTGAAGTAGTATAACTTATCCTGGGCACTTTGCTCAGTGGAGGTAGGTCTACTGTTAATGCCAGGAATCACTAAAGGTTAAAACTTTGGGAAGAGGATTTTCTATATTGCCTCTAAACTCCAACAGTCAACATTGGGAATACTAGCTCTATATGTAGTTCTATATGTCTATCCAACGCAGACTTCATGTGAAAACTATAATGAATTTCCTGTTTACGCTTTTGGCATTGGACCATGTAGTACACAGTTATAGACGGGAATTATTTATAGCTGCACTATTCGGTGTCACCCAGAAGAGGATAGGTTCCGTTTTGAGTCTGAGTCCTTTGTATCATATTAAATGATTTGCACTCATTTGTATAGATTTATCGTTCATAAACAATTTCATCAATCTTATACACACACATACATACATACATACATATATATATACACATATATATATATAT
>JAFFST010044878.1:62929-75395 GCA_022414735.1 Noturus placidus | reverse complement strand
TATATATATGTGGTTAAACCTTATTATTACCATCGATACACAACTGCAGTTGTGGAGTCTCACCTGTGCTGTCACGCTGCTCTCGAGGGCGTACCACAGTGCTGGGCTCCTGGTACTCTCCGTCTCTGTCTGGGCCATCGGGGAAAGTGTGTATACGCTGGTAACGACTGGAATATGTGTGTGTGTTTGTGTTATTGATCACCACATTCTCTGACGGAACTGAGAGGTGAACTCGCAGCTCGTCGCTGGAGAGGCTTCCCTGGGCCTGGACACGCATTTAGAACACATTTTTAAAAATGTAAAGAATAATACCAAATAAATAAATAAATCTACAAACGGCTAATGTAGAGCGCTTCACCTTGCCGAGCAGCTTCTTCCAGTACTGCCTCCATAGAATGCCAACTATGACAGCCAAGAGCAGCAGTATTATACCCACTAGGCAGCCAATCAGGATAGCAGTGTTGCTGCTGTCATCTTTTGCAACAGGTAGCCCTGCCCTTGGGGTGATCGCAGCAAATTCATCACCAGGATCACCTTTACAATTGGAGAAAATAGCAGACATGGGTATGAGTGCCTGCATTTATTTGCATGTTTTTACTTAAGCTTTTTAAAACAAACACTGTTTCAGTCAGGGGAGTTTTCACTACTCCATCACAAAGGCATTATCAGTGATGTCAGAGTATTTGCACAGTGAGGCAATCAAAGCATCATCATTTCTTATCTCCCCTGTGTGCTGACTCAAACGAGCAGCAATGAGCTTTGGATGACCGCGGTGCTTTCCACCTGTGTGCATGCACGTCTTTATAGATTTGTAGGTGAGATTAAGAATTTTTCAGAACTCCAATGTAAAAAGAACAGGGCTTTTAAGCAGCAGCAATGAAAGGAACGGCTATGGTGACCGGAAGTAAGCTGTTACACCACTGTAGCCGAGAAAGTAAAAAATCCCACGCAATGTAGCATTCAGTCATTTATTGGATTTTTTTTTTTTTTAAATCATATAAGTCATATACTGACGCAATTACATTGTCATATATAATAAAACGTAACATTTCCTTGCCTAATCTGTCACTTTCTAACGACTATGGCAAACCAACTATTCTCCCGTAGTAGACTGTTACAGTACAGCGTCACGAATTAGCAGTTAAAGTCGTGCGTGCGCAATACGCAATAAGGATGCCGTTGCATTTGCAGCAAATTGCTAAAAGTCCCCAATATCAAGAACATAACACATCCCGATAGTACGACACTGGTTTTACAGACACAGAATACTTCACACTCAGGAGTGTTATCGTAGAGCTTTGACAGCCAAACCACATGAGAATAGTACATGCTAAAATTCCCTAGCCAACCACAGTTATGTACACAGCTTTATCAGCACGCACTTTATCTTCAGCCTCTTCTGTTTCCGCCTCCCGCTCTCTTCCAATAAAAGCCTAGTTATCTTCAGCAATGTGGAAAAGACAATAGAGAGAAAGAGGGTACGAGAGACTGCAAGACAGAGTGAGGTGAAGGGAAAAAGCTGGGCATTCAGCCACCCAGCAGACATTTGTAGTCTGACCCTCGACAAACTTTGTTGGGGTGTGGGGATGCACTGGTTTGAATCGTGACTGAATGCAATGCCGCAGTATTACTCTCGACTTTCCTCTTCTACATCAGATGCGACACGGCATGCACGGCTGTTCGAGTCGCACAGGGATTGAATGTCACGTAGCAGTATAGAGTAGAGGTCGACTGGCAGTACCTGCCAATAACCGATTAAATGACCGATAGTTTTCTTAAGTTGAGAACGTAACACACGATATAAAATATTGAACTTTATTACAAAAATAAACAGTACTGACTGTACCATGAAAATACTGCACTTTTTTTTAAATGGAAAATATATCAATTTTAACATATTAACTATTAACAAATATTAAAGTAAATAAAATATATACACTACCGGTGAAGTTTGGAGACACTTGACTGAAAAAAAAAGCTTTTGATCTGAAGGTGTAGGATTAATTTTTTGAATTAAATGTTCATTTCTTTCATTAGAAAACTAATGCAACACTTTATTTACAAAGAAAATTCTCTCAACGGATGACTCGGAGAGAGGAATATTCCGAAAAGCAGCCGATAAGTGTCCAGTGTGGGTGGGAAGTCCTTTAATAGTATTTAAAAAGCATCTCAGGGAAAATCCTCAAGAAATCGGTTGAGAAAATGCCAAGAATACATTTCTAGAAATTCTAGGCAAAAAGGGACCTACTTTGAAGATACTAAAATATTAAATTATTTTGGATTTTTTTTTTTTTTAACCTTCACAACATAATTTCCATGGTTCCACTTGTGTTACTCCAGAGTTTTGATGACTTCATTATTACTCTAAAATGTGGTAAAATAATAAAAATAAAGAATGAGTGTGAATAAATATTCGACTGGTAGTGTACATCCAAACTGAACCAAAAAGTAACACTGCAAATACACAAACAAATAAAAATACAGACACCCGAAATGAATAATAATAAAAAAAAAACATTTCAAATAACATAACAAAATTTGTCAGCGAGTTTTTATTCCGGATGCTCAACATAAGCCTGATTAGATTGATGGTACTGTAATTTTTACCCAGCTAAACTGATCTGATATAATTCAGTAGTGAAACGTTATAACAGAACTATAATTAGAAAAAGACTAACGGTTAACTATGGCTAACACGAACCAGCTACCGGCTAATACCAAGTTAGCTTAAACACTTAGACATTATAATTCCGTAAATAAACAAGAAGATAAAGATTGAGTAAGAAATTCAGAACTGTCTGCGTTAGTTTTCAAGATACGCTGATAAAAATGTAACGTAGTAGAAAGCCAAATCCCCTAAATTGCGTCAAACTTTGAGGAAGAGCCTCAGATACGGAAAAAAAAAGAAAAAATCTGCATTTCTGGTCTGTAAAAGCAGCACAACCAATTTGTTGATCTAATCACTTGTATTAACAGACTACACCAACACTGTGTGTGGGATTGTACAGCTCAAGAAGTTTGCGTTTATTGATTTAGCCTTTAAAACCTTGACTATTGCATTGTGGGCCTGTGTGTGCTCATCGTTAACACGCACACACAGTATTAAGACTCTAGTATTAGAACCATGACTCACCCGTTTGGCGCCTGCTGGAGTTGGTAGTGCCGGGAAAGATGGAAGAGGTCAGAGCGGGCGAGGTAAGGAGAGGAGAGCGAGGAGTGAGGGAGGAAGGAAAGCTCGCTACAGATGGTAATGGTGAGCCACTGTCAAACGGCTCTGAGAGAGAGAGGCACGGAATGAAACAGCATAATTACTGTGAATTCATACCAGATTTTAGACATTAGTTTATGTACCAGATCATGTGTGGAATGGAATTTTGAAATATACAAAAGGTGTGTGAATGAATGTAACCCCAAGAGGTAAGTCAATTTGACCGCATGGTCAATGTATGTGTGATTGGAATGTACTGTATGAGTGTGCGCACATCTGAGTGTATGCGAGCTGTGTGTGGCATGCTTCTGTTGTGTAAAATATGTGAGACGGCATTGTGGCATGTGTGTGTGTGTGTGTGTGTGTGTGTGTGTAAGTAAGAGAGTTTATGTACCAGAGTAAAAGCTGATCTCGCTGATAAGCAGCCAGCGGTCAGAGAAGGTGAAGTGGCAGCGGAGGATGTGTGCAGGCTGGCCACCCAGAGGCAGGGTGACTGTGCGTGACGAGGGGTCACGCAGGTCGCTCAGGGGCACGTGCACGCTCAGAGCCGGCTCGCTCCACGGGCTCAGCAAGCTCGCCTTAAACTCGCACAACACCTCGGAGAATACACGCACGCCCTGTGTGTGCCTGTTATTGCTGTGCACCTGCCAAACCCGCACACACACACACACGGATTACAGCACTGCACATAAACCAGCATGCATCAGGAGTGCATTGTAGAGTGTAATACCGAGCGTTATCTCAGACAGCTTTTATACGTGATTCAATTCGATCCATTTCTGAGTTCTCCGATTGCACAGGGGAGTGACAGAGCAAATTTCATGGCCACAGAAACATCACTGGAATCCAGCAATGGAGTGAACATGGAGCAAAAATAATAATAGAAGAAGAGGGAAACAATGGAGGAACTGAGATGATTGAGAAGACACAAGGGAGAGAGCTGATGAGATGACGAGAGCAGAGAAAAATCTAAACCAGGTGTACTCACACCTCACACTCACGCCTGGAAGAGAGAGGGGGGGGAGGCGCAAGGAAAGGGGGTGTGACAGGTTAGTTATTAACCCTACATGTGTGAGGTCAATTTAACTAAACACAGGTTCACTCACACTCTCTCACACACACACACACGGTTAAAAGGGAAAGATTCAAATCCTCAGTGGAACGGGTTTCATCAGGATGCCTTCTAAGTCACCACACACTTCCCCTGGGCACTGCAGCAAGCGGTCCAAGCTGTTCATTTAAGACAGGAGTTCAAACAGATAAAAACCTTTTTTAAACGGTGTACGAAGGGCAGAAAAACACACGCACACATTTTAAACGCAATATGTAACCCTGCAGACAAAGTGAAGCAGGAAATTCTTAGGGCTAAACTCAGGAATCTGCCGAGAGATCGCTATAAATCTCTGAGTGGAATAAAAAAAAAATTAAAAAAACTGAGCACGTCATCCCTCTTGCTTTGTCAAGCTGTTGGGCAATATCCTGATCT
Organism: Noturus placidus; assembly: GCA_022414735.1. NCBI lineage: Eukaryota > Metazoa > Chordata > Actinopteri > Siluriformes > Ictaluridae > Noturus > Noturus placidus. The sequence goes on along the minus strand of JAFFST010044878.1, from coordinate 70,701 downwards.
CAAATGAAATGATCCTAGACGTTCCAGGGAATGTGGCTGTGCATAGGTCACAAGAAAGTAGGTCAAAAGAGGAAACAAGGCTGTGAGAGGTGAAGGAGAATAAACAAAAAAGGGAAAGACAGAACAGCATCATGGGAATTGGGAGGGTTGTGTGAATGGAATACTTACTGGCCAAAGAAAATGTCCAGTTTTATTGAGTCTGTGCCCACTGTAGCCTCAGAGTGCCTGACAAGACTGGAATCTGATATGGCTTTTAGCTGTTGCCGAATGAAGGCATATTCGGAGATGCTTTTCTGCTCACTACGATTGTACCGAGTTACCGTAGGCTTCCCGTCAGCTCGAACCAGTCTAACACCGCTGTCATCAGCCTCTCTCGTTGTTTTTCGCGCCGTTCCTCTGTAAACTCTACTGAATGTTGGGCGTGAAAATCCAAGGAGATCAGCAGTTTCTGGAATCGATGACCATGCCATGGCCATCAGATATTCACAGATCGATCTGAAGCTCTTGACCTGTATCTGCAGGATTTTATGCATAGCGCTGCTGCCACATGATGCGATAAGGCTGATTAGATAACTGCACGAATGAGCGGGTGTAGAGGTGTTCCTAACAAAGTGGTTCGAGAGTCTATGTGAACAGTAGGAATGTAGGGAATGTGTTTTCAAGGACCTCATCAAAAACAAATCCAACTTGGATACCAAATAACAGTGACAGTTTTGTGAGCATGTGCACATACACTGGTGACGACTGGTGGCTCAGGTGGTAGAGCAGGTTGTCCACTAATCGCAGGCTTGGTGGTTCGATCCCCGGCCCATTTGATGCCTCCACATGCCGAAGTGTCCTTGGGCAAGACACTGAGCCCCAAGTTGCTCCTTGAGCGTGTGAGTGTGAATGGGTGAATGAGAAACAGTATAAAGCGCTTTGTAGACTGCTAAGGTTAAAACGTGCTATATAAGTGCAGACCATATACCGTAAGACCCCCATTGATCATTTCCACTGTAATATGGCCTTTACAGAAAGGCGGGTCTGTGGAAGAAATGATCATAGGCAGATCTGAGCTAGACCAAAATGGAGCGACACATTTACACCAGAATAGTTCCAATCATGAACACAATCGCCGACATGCATCCATATCTTCTCTTTTAAACCTGTGCGCACGCACGTGCTCACCTGCATGGTGTGAAAGAGGCGTGGTTTCTCAAAGTGGAACTCTATGTCGACGGTGGGTTTGCCCAGCGCTTCACGGCTCCAGCCAACATAGTCGTAACCCGGCCACACCCGTAGCTCCTTACTTTCCACAAAGTCGTCTCCTCCTAACACCCCATCGCATAGTTGACCCAGACCTCCAAACAACATCCTGCACAGAGAGAGAGAGAGAGAGAGAGAGAGAGAGAGAATCTGAAGGCCAAAGGGAATTGAGTATACACAGTCTTGACACAAAACATGGGCAATTCCCATGGACACGTCATCCAGCAAGTTAAACACATACACAAAACAGCTGAAGCAGTCACATCTGGCCTGAGTAAAAAAAAAAAAAAGGCCTTAGCTCAGCTAATGCAAACATCTCAGGCCCATTAAGAACACATCTGGGAGTGCTTACACCCCACAAGTACCAGTTCTGACACACATGGAACCTGACAGTTGGTGATGACGGTGGGTGAGGAAGCTGTATTTAAAGAGGCTCACATTTATCATGAGGTATGAAACCACACAGGATGAGGAAAGAAGGAAAAGTGAACATTAGTTCAGCGGTCTATTATAGCAGTGAGAGTGAGGATAGTGACTGAATGGTCATTTGGGTAAGCATTTCAGACCTGAATTGTTTTAGTCCTACTTGTCGACCACTGTGCCTCAGATAAACTAGATGTGTAAAAATAACGTGGTACAATTGTCGTAATACAGGATCTTGGTAATGTTTTTTGTAATGACGCACCTTTGCAGCAGCTTTGTAATATTGTCCAGTTGCTGTTTGAAATTACCTCATCTATCACTACCTCGTGTGTGTGTGTGTGTGTGTGTGTGTGTGTGTGTGTCTTACCCTGATTCCACACTGCCATCATAGATTGAGTCATTGAGATAAACAGGGGAGCCAGAAAGGTGCATAATGTGACCCATTGGTGCAGTGTAGGCCTTGAGTCCATCTAACCAAAATAAATACATTACACACACACGTGAGCATCAAGACCACAAGTATACAATATGCATGCGTCTTCTGTGCAAGTTTAATATTTGAATATCTGGAAGCGTCAGTGAACTAATACACCATTATCGACTAATAAGAAAAACATTTTTTTTAAAACACACAGCAAAAGTTTTACTTTTCAGCCCGTATCCCTAGTGTAGCAGCACACACTCTGGCAGAGGTCAAATTTCACGTTGTGTACATGTAATAACGGTTACAGCGTTTAAAAAAGTCAACTCCTCGTCGTATTAATACATTTTAAGTGATCACATTCACGATGACGTGTTACGTTCAGGGAGGCTGCGACTCGCTACACATGCGGTGTAAAACAGGTTCAATCTGCAAACCTGAGGTACCTTATGTGTAGACCTTCTATCTGTACTCCTCTCACTCTCTTTTATCCCACAAGCTTCATAGCTGACGACCCGCTCTCGTTCTCACGAGAGCAAAAACGGACATCTATCAAGACCGTTTTTTAGTCCTGATCCAACTCTAAATTGCATACCACAACGGCGCTGCTCTCTCGGCATCAAAATACTGCCAGATGTGGCTTTCCTTTCCATATTTTCTCCCTGACTTAATGTCAACACTGAATGCCTGAATGGTGATTTCAGTATTAGAATACTGACAGCTCAAACGGCTGGCCGGTTATTCAAATATGTGCATGCACACACACAGAGTGGAATGGGGCTGTACCAAAGTACCTGTTCTGAATTTGGAGACCATTATTGCTCCTTTCTTTATTTCCAGTTATGATTTGAACTGACAAAGGCTTATTGTTAAAATGTGTTACGAAGACGAGTGCTATTTTTTTTCCCCCTCACACACCATGTTTCCCTAATTTGGTCGTGGCCATTTGCCACCCACCAGCCAGCTCTCCCCGATCATATGACAACGTCTAACTGGGGAGGGTAAAGTCCTTCAAGTGAACACAGCCGAGGGCATCTTTTTGACCTGCTGCTTATGCAGTGTAACACACCTGGAAGCAAGCGCTGTCCAACCTATTCCAATTACATGGACCTATAGACAGCCTTGATTGGCTAATTTCGTTCCTCCGATCCCCCGTTGAGTGTAGTCTGGATTTGAACTGGTGATCTCAGGACAATTTCGCATGTTATTCATCCATTTCCTTCCACATTTCCTGGCCGGGGCTACGGTATATAGATTACTTCATGGTGTTATTCTTTTATAATAGTAGAAAACAGTACTGTACTGAAGAATGAAGAAAATTCATCTATTAGCAGGTGTGTCCAAATGTCTGCCTGGTGCTGTAGGGTATAACTTAATGGTCCTTGTATTTTTCTTGAATTTGAACATCACTTTATAATGTTAATGCTGCAAGTGTTTTTTTGTTTTTTTTTTGCACTCTTTGGTGGAAGTGTGTTAATAACCTTACCACTCCACAAGCAGCCATAGATCTCCACCCTCAGACACACGCTCATCACACGGTCAGCCAGAGGGTAGAACCGGACCATTCGCGCTATGATTGGAGGACCCAGGTCCTTTAGAACCACATCGTACGTGTTCTCGTTGCCCGAGATCACCTGAGACATACACACAGAAGACAAACCAATAGTCTTGGTTTCATATATCACAATAGTGTACACTGATTTTAGAACGTGTTAGATGTTACATACTGTGTAACATGTCAAGACGAGTAAAAAGAGAACAAACAAACAAACAAACAAAAAAAAAACCCAGTAGAGATGAAAAAAATAAATAAATAAATTCTGACCGACCTCCTGGCCCCATCGGTCCTTCCAGGTGATCCACTGACGGCCGTCCCGGGAGTAACGGAGCCAGTAGCTGCGTGCAAACTCCCGCCCGTGCCCATCAGCATGGCGACCCTGTGTGCCCACCAGAGACAGGAAGTGCAGCTTGTGCAGGTCCACCTGCAGATACTCTGATGGATTAGCGAACACCGAACCTAAAGGACACCACGCACCATCCCCCTCACCTGTACTCAGCCTGAGGAACACAGAAAGAGAGTTTCACTAGCAGATGAATACAAATAATGCCATGGATGCTTATAACTGACAATCTCAAAGAACAATGGTTTCCTAGTTCCTCTGCAGAAAATCTATTCCCCTGTAGCTGAATATTAGAACCAGGGGTGTTGGAAGGGTCTTTAGGAATTGATTTGGCACGCTTGACCCCAGTTCGGGACACTCCTCACATAGAATATACTGTACATTACACTCGTAACTGGCCACAGCTATCAGGATCTTGCCGGCCTCTGGTTTATTGTGAAAAGGTAGTGTTTCTTGGCCAAGTTTAGTGTCTGGCTTGTGAGATCTCAGTTATGCTATATTTGAATAAAATAAGTGCCAAGGACGCATATCAGGAAAAACAGTGAAAGCTGCCAGTTATATTCACTCATATTCCACACTCAGAGGCCCAGACGTACATACATGAAGAGGCACCTGGAAATTGTTTTTTCTTCCTGACAGATTTGGACAAGCAAACATTTGCTCCTCTTTGATACAGTGCCTATTAATTAAGCTGATACTCTTATCAAGTGACATCAAATTGACATTTTATAGTAATTTTCACAATTTAAATGAATAAAAAAACAAACAAAAAAAAAACAGATCAGTCACATGCAAAAAGTAAGTACACCCCTTCCACAGGGCGGCTGTGGCTCAGTCGGTAGAGCAGGTTGTCCACTAATCGTAGGGTTTGTGGTTCAAATCCCGGCCCGGGTAACTCCACATGCCGAAGTGTCCTCGGGCAAGACACTGAACCCTAAGCTGCCCCCGATGGCAAGTTAGTACCTTGCATGGCTCTGCTACCATTGGTGTGGGTGTGAATGTGTGAATGAGACACAGTGTAAAGCACTTTGGATAAAAGCGCTATATAAGTGCGACATTTACATTTACCCCTACATTTATCACACCTTCAAATCCATAAAATTAGAATCAGGTCTTCAAGATTGGGTGTCACTGATTAGAACCTGCTTAGGGAGTGCAGATGGAACCAGTCTTATTTACACCTCTCTCATATCTAGTGTCTGGGTTCTTTTCCCTTTGTTATTGAGGTGTCCATCCATCCATCCATCTTCAACCGCTTACTCCTTTTCAGGGTCACGGGGAGCCTGGAGCCTATCCCAGGAAGCATCGGGCACAAGGCAAGGTACACCCCGGACAGGGTGCCAGTCCATCGCAGGGCACAATCACATACACACTCACATTCATACACTACGGACACTTTAGAGGTGTCATCATGCCAAAATCTAATGAGTTCTGTAAGGCCTTCAGAAAAAAAGGTTGTGGATGCCCAAGAGTCTGGCAAGGGATTTAAGAAGATCTCCAAATTATCTCAAATGCATCATTCCACTGTAAGGAAAATCACCTACAAATAACGTACTGCCAATTTGTCCAGGACTGGCCGTCCCAGCAAATTCAGCCCAGACCCAAGCCAAGACCGTCTGATGCAAACAGAAGTCTCCAAGAACACCAAAATTTCATCACAGGATCTTATAGTAAGTCTTGAAACTGTTGGTGTCAAAGTGCATGCTTCTACAATCAGAAAGCGATTGTACAAATGTGACTTGCATGCGCCAGAAAAAGCTTTTGCAAGACTACAGTTTGCCAATGAGCATATAAGCAAAGACCAGGCCTTTTGGAATAATGTGCTCTGGACAGACGAATCAAAGATAGAGTTGTTTGGTCCCAGTAACAGTAGACATGTTTGGCACAGACCAAAGATAGCTTTTCAGGAGAAGCACCTCATACTGTGAAGCACGGTGGTGGAAATGTTATGGTTTGTGGTTGTTTCACTGCCTCAACATGCATTCATTGATTCAACTATGAATTCTGCATCTTATCAAAGCGTGCTTGAAGATAATGTGAGTTGTACCGGAAATGGACCTTTCAACAGGGTAATGATCCTAAGCACACTAGCAAATCCACCAAGGAACGGCTCAAAAAGAAGAAATGGAGGGTTAGGAATGGCCTAGTCAAAGCCTGGATTTAAATCCCATTGCAATGTTATGGGAGGATTAGAAATGCAAAGTACATGCAAGAAAACCCTCAAACATCTTACAACTGAAAGAATATCGCATGGAAAAATTCCAGCAAGCCTGGTGGACAATTCTGCAAAACGCCTACAAGAAGTTATTTCTGCTAAAGGAGGCAATACTAGCATCCGAGGCCAAGGGTGTACTTACTCTTTTCACAGTATAATACCACAACTATTCATATTTCTGTTGAATAAATGATTGAAAAAGCAAATTTCCCATGTGCTTTTGTTCAAGTATATCAACGTCATTAATAGGCACTGTTTCAAAGCGGATCGAATGTCAAATATGTCAAAGGGGTGTACTTATTTTTTCACGTGACAGCAGCTAAGGGGGAAAGAAGTGCACTTTGCATGCTGCCATGTGCGCAGCGCATAAAAAGTGTGTGCCTTCGCTTGTTCAACATTTCCATCCATAACGTACAAGCACGGAACGCGTCTGAAACTAGCCGCAAACACTCTGGTACATAAAGCTAAATGTCTGTAAAGCGCTGAGGCGTGACTGCAGATGATCTGAGGCTGAACAGCAATAACGATCCCGACGGAAACCCAGCTGCACTTTACTTGCCCAATGCCCCACTCAAACAGATGATGGATTTCCGACACTCTGCCAAGACCTCACACTACCATACCACATGTACACACCTGGTAGGGGAGTCTGCTGACGATTAAAGCGTGCAAGATCTGTCAGAGACATTAAAAGGGGTCGTTGAGAACGTGCCACCCTAGTGGTAATTCATTAAGAAGCTGCTGAGATCCAAATGAAACCTAATTGAGACTTTCCACATCAGTTCCTTCTTCCTCACCAGCACGTATACGTAAATGTCACTTCTCAGGGTGTAGAATTATGTGTGTACCAACACTATAATGTACCAGAGAGATAAAAACCTGTCACTGCTGCATGCTGGAATAACTGGAGAAACAGCTTCTGCAGAGCAAATGTGAAAGATGAATGAAATAACAATATCAAGGGCTATGGTTACTGAGACATGAAATTCATCATCGTGGTATTATAAGCACTATATTTAATATGGTGCTAATTATAATACCTGACCTAGTGCCTCGTTTTTAGAGCGTAAATCAGCCTTTCGTGGTCTTTAAGGTGGTAACTGCACCTGATACAGAACAGCGCATCACTATGAATCAATCTCTTCTACTTTAAAATACACGCGAGGGTTTTACATTGTTCCGTATACACTGTAACGCACTACCTCACTGGTGGAGACCCTGACAACGTTCCAACAACCACATGATCCCTGTAAGGCTCGCCCGCTCCATGTAAATACCCGTGGCTGTCTTACACCCAATATGAGGTTAATTACAAACACATGATCAGCATGTTGGCCAAGGACACACACACAGACCCCCACCCACCCACAGACCAGACTAAAAGATCTCTCTTAAAATAATAAAGGAGTGCGCGTGTGTTTTTTGGCCTGTGCTCTGTATCAAGTAAGTCTACCCTAGACAGTCAGTGCAGTAATGCCATTACCTAATGTGCTATATCAGGACACAGCTCATTACGAACATCTCACGTAATGCAATACTGTCGCTTTACGTGATTTATGGAGAGCAC
>JAFFST010044878.1:51693-62909 GCA_022414735.1 Noturus placidus | reverse complement strand
CCCCCCCACACACACACACACACAAAAGACGCTTACCTGCCATGTTTGGCCTCAGTGGAGTCAGACCAGGCACTGGATGCAGAGATATCAGAATCTGGGATCGTTCCATCCTCCATCCCCAATGCATAACGACACGTAGCTGTGTGTGTGAGATACAGAGAAAGAAATAAAAACATGAAAGTGGTTAATATATGGGTGCGTTTATCAGACTACCTTTGGGGAAAAAAAATAAAATAAAACAGTCGTTTTTTTCCAGTCCTCAATATTTTAAGGTCTGGACTTCCTGGTTTATGGCCAACAGTTTCACTGAACTTATTTACTGCACTCTCAGAAGTCTACATTGACTCACCATTCTTTCATTAGCAGAGGAAAATCTGGTTTTGAGGCGCACAGCCAGATGTTTCTCGGCCTCACACTGATCTTATCTTGATATTCTGATCTTCGAATAGACCCTCGTTCGGGTTGCGTACCATCTGTTCGGAATTCGACTTCAGTTTAATCGGACTTTACCCATAGATACGAGTTCTCATAAGTCTCTGCTGGTGAGTTTGGAAAGCACACTTTCCACAGTAGACATTCAGAACGGTGTATATACAGTGTATATCACCGTCCACTTTATTAGGAACACCTGCACATTTATGCAGTTATCCAATCAGCCTTGTTGACAAGAGGGGCCTTGAGCAAAACCGTCAGATTGGTTCGAGTTGCCAGGAAGGATATAGTAACTCAAACAATTGCTCTTTACAACCGTGATTGGCGTAAAAGCATCTCAATATGCATAAAACATCGACCCTCGAGGTGGATGGGCTACAACAACAGAAGACCATATTGAGTTCCATTCCTGTCAGCCACGAACAGGAACCTGAGGTTATCATAGTCATGAGCTCACTCGAACTGGACAGGTGAAGATCATTGATCCCCTGCTCTTTATCCAGTCTTCAACTGTCCAGTTTCTGTGAGTCTGTGCCCATGATCACCTCTGATTCTTGTTCTTGGCTAACATGATAGAAACTCCTACACAATTCCTCTGCTGAATAGCTCAGTGATTTTTATTGCTAACATTAGACCACATGGTAACTGAGGTCACTGTGCGCCTGACTTTAACCTGCTCTACGCTGTTGTGCTACAAGCAGTTCTCTAATATATCCGTTCCAGGATCTGATGGAATTTATTCGGGGTTTTTTTCTTGAGATCCGATCCACAGATTCATGCTGGTACCGGCCCAACAGCTTGTTTCTACACAGCTGAAACTAATTCATCGGTTGTGTTCAAATCGCTGTTCGTTTCGATGCCATGCAATAATTTCATGAATCCGAAGCACATTTGCTCTTGCATCATTCTGCGATCATTTGTTCACTGAATAAGGGCCATAGTGTGGACACGTCTGATTGGTGAAAGCGTCTCCAGATTATGATGTTCTGCGGGCTTAGCTCCCATAACTGTAATCTGTAGATAGTGCATGTGAAAGTAGTCTAGTGGAGCTGTTTAACAGTACTGCTAGTAGTGCATCTTTTAAAGAAAGATTTCCGAAAAGTTGTTAAAGGACAGTATTGTGTGTCAAATTTGACAACAGAGCCTGTCCCAGGGAACTCGAGGCACGAGGCGGGGGACACCCTGGACGGGGTACCAAGCCATCACAGGGCACAATCGCACACACAACGGACAATTTAGAGATGCCAATCAGCCTTCAATGCATGTCTTTGGACAAGGGGGAGGAAACCAGAGTACCCGGAGGAAACACTCTTCGCACCCGGAACCCTGGAGGTGTGAGGCGCACGTGCTAACTACTAAGCCACCGTGCTCCGTGCACAATGCTCCCATTTGTATGAAATATTTTCAGTGACAACAATTCTGAAATAAAAGTTTTATTTCATGTTTCATTTCTATGCAAGGCTTTCTAAAGAGAGAACTCTCAGTTCTCAGTGGCTCACTCTGTTCTAAAGAATATACTCTCAATTAAGCACAACAAGTATCAACCGAGTACAACTATTACATTCTCATATACAATTACACAACTGCTCATTGTAGTGGTGATCTCGAAACAGAGACGAGAAAAGAAAGGGTAGCTGCTGCCAGCAGATTCACGAGGCAACATACAGCATCCATGCATTCTTAAAATATTCACAATGCAATTTAATACAATAAAGCCTAGGCAGTTGGTGTGTGTGTGTGCGCTTGCATGTGTATGCATATATATCTGTGTGTGTGTGTGTGTGAATGTGTGTTTGTATGTATATGCCTACGTGTGTGTGTGTGTGTGTGTGTGTGTGTGCATTCACAAGGAGGGAAGGGACTCAGTTGCTCTCCATGAGTCACTGAAAATGAATGTTATGGATGTGAGACAAATTCTGCCCCTGCTGTGATGCAGATGCACACACACACACACACACACACACACACACACACACACACACACACACCCCATTACACCATCACTCTGCTGCCAATAAAACGCTCTCTTCCAAACATGCATGCCCCACCCCCCACCACCACGCTTAGGGGTGTATCCAAGTGCAAGACTAGGGCGGCTGTGGCTCAGTCGGTAGAGCGGGTTGTCCACTAATCGTAGGGTTGGTGGTTCGAATCCCGGCCCGGCTGACACATGCCGAAGTGTCCTTGGGCAAGACACTGAACCCTAAGTTGCCCCCGATGGCAAGCTAGCACCTTGCATCGCAGCTCTGCTCCCATTGGTGTGTGAATGGGTGAATGAGACACAGTGTAAAGCGCTTTGGATAAAAGCGCTATATAAGTGCGCCATTTACCATTTACCAAGAACGGGTAACAAAATAGTCCTCATTAAAATTTACCCGGCTAAGGTCATGATAAAGGAATATTTCCCTAAAGTGTACACAAATACTCCACCACGTAGAGGAAACGAGCATTTTCATCTTTATCGTGACGTGAGCTTTCAAGACGAAAGCACTGTGAGTGCAAGTTGATAATGTGTTTATATAATAAACTTCATTGACTTACAAGCAGCAGCAAAGCTTCTTGCTTCGTAGACCCGGTGGTCTTCCTCCATGCCCACACTCTGGATGTTGGCATGGTGCGGCTCGGTGGTGCGCGACTGATCGAGGGTGCAAAAAGCAGGCATTTGGGACAACCCTTACTACTTTATCACGTCCCCGGATGTCGGCCGTTTCATGTGATCTCATGATGTCTCGTTGTTCGGCACGGAGTCATGAATTCGGCGTTATTACTCACTCGAACGCTAGCACGGACTGTTCCTATGAGCGGGAAATCGTTTGAAATAATTGGCTGAAATGAACAGGGGAAGAAAAACTTCAATCCGATTTTCCGCATAGAGGCAAATGAAGTTCAAAGTCTTCTCATCTCTGAGCTTCGTCGAAACAGAAATCACCTAACTGGGGATGACTTTTTAATTTGACTCGAGTAAATATTTAAAGAAGGCTGTACTCAAGACCGTGTTTCCTTCAGCTCTGTTTTTACACCACACTTTCACTTGTAGCTAAACGGCGTGTGCTGCATGCACTGCACTACCACGGGAGGAGGCATCCATGGTGTTTCCCACTTTAAAGCTTGAAAGCAAGAAAGGCTTCCCCTTCTGAGTCCACTACAAACGCAGCATTAGATACTGTAGGCTTGTACCTGAAAACTGCTGCTGTACTCATAAAGACTACAATGCTCATATACTGAACATCAAACTTAGTTCTGTCTGACCTTATACTACACATCTGTAGAAGTATCAGGTTTTATAATCCCACTATCTGGCGTCAACCAGAAGATGGGTTCCTCTCGTATGTAACCTCTGGATTTCACTACAGCTGCGTTGTGACATTGTGTGCAGCCAAAAGTGCCTCCCTTTATACACACAACACGGTCTCATTCACGCACACGTCGTTGCAGCAGCACTGTGTTCAAATAGGCTCATGCAGCTAAAAGAACGGTTTTATTCTTTCCGAGCTGAACGAACAATGACAGTATGTATCAAGCGTTCTAGGCGCTCCAAGGACAGCTAAAAATCCTGTTTCCGTCCAAGCCAAACACGCATACATCCACAGGTACGGTCTGCAGCGCAGGCTATTCTTTCTAGTTAAGAAAATCTCTTTCTGAATGTGCTGCCAACATATTTCTAACAAAAGGTCCTTTGCTGCTTGCTTTCAGCATGACCGTAGCAGAAGCATTTTCTGCTTCATAAAACGTGTGCCCTTTTATTCTTTCCTTTTCTGTAATATCCATTTAAACTATCGATATTTTTAGGCACACACACACACACACACACACACACACCATGTGAACTGTCATAGATCATGCAGGCTTGAGGTCACTAGCAGTGCTGTAAAGAGATCAACAAAGAGAGGAAGAATAAGCAAACCGTACTCTAAAATCTTCATGTTTAAATGGAGCGTGATTTAAAAGCTGCCACTTTAAAGTGGGCTCTTCATTCCACCATCACCCCCCCATCAAACCATACATGGGTCTTGAGGCCTTAAGCCCACCTTCGTAAAATTCGCTTTGACACACCAGTGCAGACTGACCGCCTCTTCTTACCAGAGTCAAAATGCCACTCGTGGTCCTGTGCCACTGTCGAGGAGAGCAGGAGGGTGCCGAGGAGGAGACGCAACATCGGCTGCAGCCGTGTTACCATGGCAACAGCAACACACCCGGTTACCTGTCTGGAGTGACTGCCCCACACATGCCTGAGAGAGGGAGAGAGGGCGTGTAGTTAATACTAGTCCTTAACATCTAGTCATTAAGTAACCACCTGCAAAGGACTTGTCACTGGGACATTAGAAGACCTCATATACAGGGACCTGCACAGTGGACAGGACACATTCTCTAAGACTAATAAAGTTGTTACACATACATATATACACACACACACACACACACACACACACACACATATATATATACATATATATTCATACATATATACACACATACATATACATACATACACATATATACACATACATACATATATATACATACAAATATACACATATATACACACACTTTTTTTATACCCATTAGAGCTTTTCTAATATAAAGTAGCATAATTTATCACTCACTCGTACTCTTATCTACTCAATAGCTACTGCCCATATTCACTGCCCGTTCATTTATTCACTGTATTTACATATTCAACCTTTGTTAAGTTGCACAATGCCACTATTTGCACTAGATGCTCAACCGCATTTCATTGCTGAGTACCTGCACTGTAAAAATTATAAATAATAAAAGTTATATCTATTGCATCTATCAATTTTTGTTAGGACACATTTAACCTTTATGGAAGGCGTCGTGGTTGTAATCGCTATAGTAACAGCTCATTCCTGGGGATTTGTATAGTAAATAATCGGCATAGACTAAAGGTAACAATAATCAGGAAAAAAAACCTATGACATTTAACAAAGAAGGAAGAAAAAAACCATCTCAGAAGGAGTCTTGGTTGTCAGCTCTTTGTAACTGAGTAACGCAAGACTTTACACGTCCCAGTTTCTCGGTAACGTCACAAGCTGTGCTTCTCTGACTTATTAACCCAGAGAGAGAGAGAGGAAAAAAATGGAAACTGGTGAGGGAACAATAGGCAAATCATTAGCACACCTCCATCTCTGTGGAATATTTTATTCCTTACATATTATCAATTTAAATATCATAGTTATATTGCCTCGTCTATTATGGAACATGGGCAGTTTTTTCTTGACGAGGTTCTTGGGGGGGGGGTTTGAAGTGTGAACGGGTACGCATGGGTGGGTACTTTTTTTACATACTAGCTTTGTTATATCTGCAGTGTCATTACATAATTATCCTCTGCTTAACTATCTTTCTATCCATCGGTCTCTCTATCTGTCTAATCTATCCATCTATCCATCTCCCACAAGCATTTATGATCAAATGACTTTCATAAAAACAAAAATCACACAGGACATAACAGTCCAAATGAATGCACACTAACTGATAAAAACATATACACATCATTTAGTGTGAACAACCTTGTTGTTGATAATGCGAACTATTAAAACAAAATTTAACTAGCCGAACGTGGCAGTTTTTCGCTAACTTATATTGATTGTTACGGCCACATTTCAATGAATTATCTATCTATCTATTTACAATATACGTGGAGTATCATTAGCTAGATTACACCACATTAACCTCCCTCGAGTACATCTTTTATATGTTTTACTGTCCCTCTCTGCATCATCTTCACAGCTACCTGTGCTCTCCCAGTCAAACGGCAGTAATTAAGAGTTGTGTTGTGAGACGAGAGTTGTGCAATCGAGGGGGCAAATGTTATAAAATAAATTACTTCAAAACTATGCCCCTGCTCGTACATACTGAATACATCATTCAACTACTCACAGTATAGGCTGGGAAAACTATGTGGAAACCCTGGGATAATGACTGCAAAAATACTAATTAGAGTTGGAAGTGGGTTAACCTGGTGTCCAATTAAATGAGCCGAGATCAGAGGTGAGGGTTAGAGCTACTCTGACTTATAAAAAGCAGTCAAACATTGAGTTTCTTATTCACGATAAACATCTGCTGATCTGAAATATGCCTCTCAAATAAAAAAAATAAATAAATAAATAAACCAAGAGATCTCAGAAGACCTACAGCCAAGACCTGTTGAGTTGCTGGAATGGATTACAAAGTTATCTGAAAGAGCTTAGATATTCATCTGTCCACTGTTCGACAAATTGTCTATAAATGGAGACGATTTAGTACTCTGGCTACTCTCCGCAGAAGTGGCTATACAGACAAGGTGACTCAAAGTGCACACCGCAGAATTCTCAAATGAGGTAAAAAAAAATAAAATAAAAGAACCAGAGCGACAGCTACAGACTTGAAGAAATCTCTGGATCTTGTTAACATCTCTGTTCACGAGTCTACTATATGGAAAACATTACACAGACATGGTATCTATGATACAAAAAACATTGCTGCATTCTTGAAGTTTGCCAAAGACCACCTTGTCGCTCCACAATGACACCGGGAAAATGTTTTGTGGACTGATGAAACTAAGGTTGAGCTGATTGGGAGGAACACGCAGCACTATGTATGGCGTAAAAAGGCAACGAATACCAACATGAAAACATCATCCCAACGGTTAAGTACAGTGAAGGGAGCATCATGATTTGGGGCTGAATTCACAAGATCCTGCAGCACGATATCAGGTTGGCTATGCGGCCGCTCAAGCTGGGTAGAAATTGAGTGATGCGGCAGGACAATGAACCATAAACATTGACGTAAACCCACTACAGATTGTCTTCAGAATAAAAAAAAATAAAAAAAATCCACCTTTTGGATTGGCCCAGTCAAGAGCCCAGACCTTAATCCCATAGATACTGTGCAATCGCAGCTCTCGAGAGATGTTCACACCAGATGTCCTAAAAATATGGCTGAGCTGAAGCAGTTCTGTAAGGAAGAGTGGTACAGAATTCCTCCTGAACGTTGTGCAGGTTTAATCCACAGCGACCAGAACGCATGGCTGAGGTTACTGCTGCCAAAGGAGGATCGACCAGCAATTAAATAAGTAAAGTGCTCAATTACTTTTTCCACGGCACTGTGAATGTTTAATGGGATGTGTTCGATAAAGACATGAAAGATTATAATTGTTTGTGTGTTGTTCGCTTAAGCACATTGTGTTTCCCTATACTTGTGACCGTGATGATTGATATCACATTTTATGACCAATTAATACAGAAAACCAAGTAATTCGCATATTTTTTCTCGCTTCTGTATATGGAAATGAATGAACAAGGCTTAATCTAATATAACATGTAATGCATCAATTCCTATGCTGCTTTTGCTTATTGATACAATACCGTTCTCATTTACCAAACATCTGATAGCATGTGATACGACGTGCTCGTGTAAATTGCCCAGGGTTTTCCCTAGCATAGAAAGGGTACCCAAGTGTTTTGTCAAGTGTTAAGGTACGCCTTAACCCGAAAGATCATAAAAAGGCATTTAGGCATAGAGGAATGACCTGCCAATCACCAATGAATGTTTAGATGAACGTTTGTGTGATTGCCGTGTGACAGATGCTCATCGCCATGCCAATCAAACAGCTGACTGGATATTTCTCTGTATAGTCACCTTGGGATGGTAATCACAACCCATTGACTCAGACAAGCAAGTTACAACCCATCGATAAGGTAAACCTCAACAAAGAATAAAGTAATAAAGTGCACTTTTTTTTTTTTTTTTTTTTTAGTTTTGTTGTAGTTCTTGTAGACGTTAACAATAGCGATAGCAGATAGAGAAAAGATATAACGAATGCAGCCTAGTTTACTAAAGAAAACTGCTAAGAAATTGCTAACCTATATTAGATATTCATGTACTGAATTAAGTTACGGTAGTCAGTGAAGCTAGTTAGTTGACATCACGCAAGATACCTCGACTGAACTAATGTTAGTATCTAATGTGGCTTGGTAGCTAAACAAAGTTAGGCTTTGTTCACCTGTACCGTCTTTTTCTGATAAACCGCGAGCCAAAGCGTTTCTTCATACAAAAAACAAACAAACAAACAAAAACGCCGTTCCAAAACGGCGTAGTTGAGAAGCTCAGGTTGTTTTTGAAAACATGGTCTACTCCTTTATTCGTGTTATTCTGTAAATCAGGTGCTGAAAGCTTTCAACGTGTTTATTTTTCCCGTGTGTACCAGTTAATGTAACCCACATATATTTTCATTAAAAAGTGTCATGAAACACTAAACTACATTTTCTAAGATTTTAAAGAGTTGTTTGTATCGCACATCGTAACAGACAATCTAAGCATCCGTTACTTCTAACTGTAGAAGAAAACTGGTTCATTTTGAGCTTCTTTCAACTATTTTTGGCTTCCGGGTTTAAAATCTCATCCCGTCCCAGGCAGTGACCTGGCAATGCACTATAGTACTTCTATGACATGTCGGTGTCTGTCTCATGATCATTCATGACCTTTCCCTGCCACGCCCACTCCCCCTCCCTTCTTCGCACAGCCATCCACGTCCATTTACATTTATTCATTTAGCAGACGCTTTTATCCAAAGCGACTTACAAGTGCACACTCATACACCAATGGTAGCAGAGCTGCATGTAAGGTGCTAGCTTGCCATCGGGGGCAACTTAGGGTTCAGTGTCTTGCCCAAGGACACTTCGGCATGGGATCTCCGGGCCGGGATTCGAACCACCAACCCCACGATTAGTGGATTAGTGGACAACCGGCTCTACCGACTGAGCCACAGCCGCCCATTTAAGCTGCATTTTTCAAAAACATTGAGAGGTAGACCCGAGTTCAAAGAGGGAGGTAGCTCAAACATGTTATTTGGTGACATTAATAGATTTTTGACTAGAAGTACAATAAGTGCTGCCAGGTTTCTTTCACAAATGCGGTAAGGATAATGGTCGAAAACAACGTGGGAAAAAACTTCAAACCCCTCCCCCAATCACCACCATTCCCGGGAACCCAGGCAGCACCCAAGACCTCTGAAAACCCTGAACATCGATATATTAAATGTTCAGCATTGCTCCTGATTGCTGAACACCAAGTAGGTTAGTAATATTAGTATTAGTATGGATGAGGACAAAAAACATGAACTCTCTCTACTATGCATGTAAAACTATTCTATGTAATGTAAAAGTACAGTATTCAGTACAGTTCACTACAGTATTAGGCCTGGGCGATATGACAAATATATCACGATACTTGAGGACATTTCTATGATACACGATCCATATCACGATATATAATTTACTAAACTGTCTGCAAAACAGTATTAAAATAAACAACAAAAAAAGATACTTTTTCTTTAATGCATACGAAGACCAGTACTATTACATTTGTAATTATGAAAAACATTTACAAATAAAAAAAAAATACTAACAATACCAACAATATCTCAAAGTGTATCGCGTGATCACTTATCACAATATCGATATTATATCGATGTATCCCCCAGGCAGATACAGTACTAGTCACTTGTTCCAGGGAATAGTAAACCAGGAAAGAGAAGTAAAAGCGGCCATGGCTTTTCAATAATGTCATTCAGCTATAATAAACACTAGCTGTCTCATTACATGTATTACAGATCCGGTCGATAGCAGCAGGATCAGGTGATGCTGTCTCACTGCATTTTAACTTGTCGGCTTCAGGCGTTCATTTAAACCCCCTTTTAATTCAGCTGAGCACCGCGCCCTGCCTCCCATTAGTGTAACGGAGTACATTCATCCTCCTGCAGCATAAACGCAACTCATGCACACATCACGCTGTAATTACACAGCATACCATCTGCTCTCCTGTCTCAGTCTGGCAGCACTGACAACAGCAGAGGTTCCTTCACAGTGGTTTCCCCCCCCCCAAAATCAGTCGAAACAAGAGAAATCCATCTGACTGTGGATGTTTGGGATGTGTGGAGTGACCGAGAGAGAGAGAGAGGATGGGGACAGAGGTGACAGTTGTCGCTGTGGAGAGTGAAGGGTTTGTTGTAGAGTCTCTGAAGGAGACAGCTGATGCACAGCTGTGCAGACACAAGGGCAAACGGAGTGAGAGAAAGAAACCAAAGGGAGGTGTGGAAAAGAAGCGCTGATCACTGTTATGGGATACACTGAGAAGGGAAGCATGTATAGATCCCTACTTAATGGTCTTTGAGTTGTCTGTGTGTGTGTGTGTGTGTGTGTGTGTGTGTGTGTGTGTGTGTGTGTGCATAAGCAAGTGCAGCTGTCTTGTGCCAGAGACAGGCGGTGGCCAACACACACACACACACACACAGGATGCAAGTGTCTCCAAAACTCGGGGAACAGAGAGCGATATGTGGTGAGCGGGAGCCTCGTGATTCAGTGCTGAAATGCAAGCTGTGCATTTATTACTGTTGGCTCGTCGGATCTGCACACATCCGTTAACAGTATGGTCAGCTATTGAGTAACCCTAGCAACTCATTACCACTCCCAATAGGCCAAATCCACAAAACACAGACAAGGATTAAACTTTATATTCCTTGATTAGTCTCTCTTTTTTCCCCAAACTGAGTGTGGAAGAGAGAGACAGACAGAGGGGGAGAGGGAGAGATAGAGATACAGAGAGAGAGAGACAGAGGGAGAGAGAGACAGAGGGAGAGAGAGAGAGAGGGAGAGAGACAGTGAGAGGGAGGGAGTGAGACAGAGTGAGAGAGGGAGTGAGAGAGGGAGTGAGACAGAGAGGGAGTGAGACAGAGTGAGAGAGACAGTGAGACAGACAGTGAGACAGAGTGAGAGAGACAGTGAGAG